>CAMZMU010000092.1:38171474-38434671 GCA_947311845.1 Poa pratensis | reverse complement strand
CCCCAGGATGACAAAGCCGGACCATCAAACGAGGTCGCCGCCGCCTTCGAAGGCAAAGGCAGCAACCGCAAGTGGAAAGGAAAGGGTAAAGATGGCGGCTCCAGCAAGCAGCGCCTGACGTATGATCAGGCGAAAGCCTTGCCTTGCCCAATCCACGCGTCCTTAGGCAAAGTCAACCACACATTAGGGGAATGCCGGTTCATGGAGGACTTCAAGAAAGACCCCGAGGTTGGCTGGAAATCAAAAAAGAGCAAAAAGGCTGAGAAGACAAAGAAGGAAGACGATGATGGGGCTATGTCCATGTCAGAGGATGAGGAACCCAAGCTGATGCGTAAAGAAAGGAAATATCCCAAGGTACATGGCCAATTGGTGTGCTTCCTGGGCACTCCTTCGGCAAAAGAAGAAAAGGCGGAGATGCGCGAGCTAAACGCCACAGTACCAGACGTTCCCCAGTATCTAGACTGGTCAGAGGAGCCAATAACCTGGGATAGAGATGATCATCCAGATCACGTTCCTCACCCCGGCAAATACGCCTTGTCGTCGACCCTATTGTCGATAACTTCAGGCTCACCAAGGTGTTGATGGATGGCGGCAGTAGCCTCAACATCATCTACGCGGACACTCTGAAGCGCATGAACTTGTCGGAAAGCCAGCTTGACTATAGCAAAGTCAAGTTTCATGGCATTGTTCCGGGAAAGCAAGGCAAGTCAATGGGAAGCATCAGATTGGAGGTTACTTTTGGGCCTGAGACAAACTACCGCTCGGAGTATCTCAGGTTCGAAGTAGTCCCCTTCAAAAGTGCCTACCACGCCATTTTTGGACGGCCAGCTTTCGCCAAATTCATGGCTCGCCCGTGTTACATATACAGCAAGCTGAAGATGCCGGGACCCAATGGTACAATTACCATCAGTGGCAACTTCAAGAAAGCAAAGGAGTGTGAGCGTGGCAATGCCGCCTTCGCTGAGGCAGTCCTCCACGCAGAGGAGTTAGCCATGTTGAAGAAAGAGCTCGATACATCACAGTTGCCGGAGCATGTAAAGACCGCTGAGCAAAAGAACACTTTCAAGGCGTCCGAAGACACAAAGAAGGCGGATCTGGTCCCAGGTGACAGCTCCAAGCAAGTCACCATAGGGGCTGGCTTGGACGACAAATAGGAAAGCGCGCTCGTCAGGTTCCTCCGTGAGAATCAGGACATCTTTGCATGGTCGTCAGCCGACATGCCAGGTGTCCCGAGGGAACTTGCCGAGCATTCTCTTAACGTCTACGAAGGAGCCAAACCAGTGAAGCAAGGAATAAGACGCTACGGTGAGAAGAAGCGGACAGCAATAGGCAAGGAGATCATCAAGTTGCAAGAAGCCAAGTTCATTAGGGAGGTAGTACACACTGATTGGTTGGCAAATCCTGTAATGGTTCCAAAACCTAATAAGGAAATGAGAATGTGCATTGATTATACCGGTTTGAACAAGTGCTGTCCTAAGGACCACTTTGCTTTGCCTCGTATAGATCAGGTCATAGACTCCACAGCCGGCTCCGAGCTGCTGTGCTTTTTGGATGCGTACTCCGGGTACCACCAAATCAAAATGCGAGAATCCGACCAAATCAAAACAGCGTTCACTACACCCTATGGGACCTTCTGCTACATCACGATGCCCTTCGGTCTAAAAAATGCCGGCGCAACGTATCAGCGGTGTATGCAAAGATGCCTTCACGAGCAAATTGGCCGCAATGTTCACGTCTATGTTGACGACATTGCCGTCATGTCAAGAAAGAAGGCAGATTTGCTTGATGATTTGAGAGAAACCTTTGATAGCCTCCGGGTATACAGGATGAAACTCAACCCGAAAAAATGCGTCTTCGGGGTTCCTGCCGGCAAATTGCTTGGCTTTATCGTTTCCGAACGAGGGATAGAGGTGAATCCAGAAAAAATCAAAGCGATCCTCAACATATCCAGGCCCAAGGACCTGAAGGACGTGCAGCGACTTGCCGGATCGGCGGCTGCCGTCAGTCGTTTCATTAGCCGTCTTGGTGAGAAGGCGCTGCCTCTCTACCGGCTTCTGAAGAAATCCGACAACTTCGAGTGGACAGACGAAGCAGACGCCGCCTTGCAGCAACTCAAGGACGCGTTAACGTCTGCTCCAATTTTGGCAGCTCCTCGTTCGCAGGAACCAATGCTGCTCTATATTGCCGCAACTAACTTAGTTGTTAGTGTGGTACTGGTTGTGGAACGCAAGACGGAAATTTCAGACTTGCCGGAACAACGTCCGGTTTACTTCATCAGTGAAGTATTTTCCGCCTCAAAACAGCGTTATCCGCATTACCAGAAATTGGTCTACGGTGTTTTTTACGCCGCCAGGAAGTTAAGGCACTACTTCCAGGAACATTCAATAACCGTGGTGAGCAAGGCACCTCTGGGGGATATCATCAATAATACAGATGCAACAGGCCGCGTTGCCAAATGGGGCATTGAACTTGCCGCCTTCGACATCTCGTATAAGCCCAGAACGGCCATTAAGTCTCAAGCCTTAGCAGATTTCGTAGCTGATTGGACGGAGGCCATGGACGAAGTACCTCTCCCTGAAGATGCATACTGGATCATGCACTTTGATGGATCAAAAATGCTCCAGGGCTCGGGGGCTGGCATTGTTTTAAGAAACCCTCAAGGAGACAAGCTTAGTTATGTGTTACAAATACACTTCAAGGCAACTAATAATGTTGCTGTACGAAGCTCTCCTTCATGGTTTACACATTGCCAAGGAACTTGGCGTCCAACGTGTCCTCTGCTACGGAGATTCAGATTTGGTGGCGCAACAGATACGTGGTACTTGGGACACAAAGAGCGAAACAATGGCGGCATATCGAGCTACCGTTGACGAATTCGCCAAGTGTTTTCTAGGCTACGAGGTCCGCCATATCCCAAGAACTCAAAATGAGGCGGCAGATACACTTGCCAGAATGGGGTCTGAACGCAAAAAGGTACCAAAAGATGTTTTCCTGGAACACCTACACAAGCCGTCAATTAAAGGAGCAGACCTCCTTGACCCAGAGTCGGCAGAACCAGTTGATAGTGCTAGCTATGCCGTCTACTTGGTAAAGCCGGATTGGACGACGCCATATTTGGACTTCCTGATCAATCAGGAGTTACCGGATGATGAGGTTTTGAAAAGGCAAATAATAAGAAGAGCCAAGGCATTTACAATAATCAAAGGTGAATTGTACAAGCGTAGCACCACTGGTGTTTACCAACGCTGCATTTCGCCCGAAGAAGGCAGAGAATTGTTGGATGAGATACATGCCGGCGTATGTGGACATCATGCTTCTTCACGCGCCCTTGTTTCAAAAGCCTTCCGACAAGGTTTCTATTGGTTGACAGCCAAGCAAGATGCAGAAGACATTGTTAAAAGGTGCAGGGGCTGCCAACTTTATGCCAGACAATCACATATGCCGGCTCAAGAGCTTAAAACAATACCCATCACGTGGCCTTTCGCAGTCTGGGGCTTGGACATGGTTGGTCCGTTTAAAACGGCGCCTGGTGGCTACACACATTTACTTGTGGCTGTAGACAAGTTTACCAAATGGGTTGAAGCTAAGCCTATCAAAAAGCTAGACGGCGCCACAGCCGCAAACTTTCTGTGGGGAATAATCTCTCGGTTCGGGGTGCCTCATAGCATTATCACCGACAATGGCACTAACTTGTCGCAAATTGTACGAAGTCGAGGAATACTGTTATAAGCATGGTATCCGCCTAGATCTAGCCTCCGTCGCGCATCCGCAAGCAAACGGTCAAGTAGAGCGTACAAATGGTTTAGTCCTACAAGGAATCAAACCACGTCTCGAAGTACCATTGCACAGAGCGGCTGGGGCTTGGGTGGATGAATTGCAGTCTGTCCTTTGGAGTTTACGCACAACTCCAAACAGATCAACCAAGTTTACTCCTTTCTTCTTAGTCTATGGCGCAGAAGCAGTGTTGCCAACCGACATGATGTACGATTCTCCCAGAATCCAAGCCTACGTCCAGGAGGACGCAGAAGATGCAAGACAGGATGGCCTTGACCTACTTGATGAAGAACGAGATGTTGCCCTTGCGCGATCCGCCATCTATCAGCAAAGTTTGAGGCGTTATCACAGCAGAAGGGTGAGGCAAAGAAGTTTTAGAGTGGGTGACCTGGTTCTCCGCCTAATCCAAGATAGAAAGGGCTTGCATAAGTTATCCCCGCCTTGGGAAGGACCTTTTGTGGTCAGTAAGGTGTTGCTCAATGGTTCTTATTACTTGGTCGATGCACGTGACGGATACAAGAAGAAGCGAGGTCGCAAGCGCAAAAGGAAGGTTGACGACAAGTACGAAGAAACCAAGCGACCCTGGAACATTGAGCAGCTACGTCCTTTTTACACTTAGCAATTTCCACATTGTAATAAGTACTATATGATTATGAAATAAAAGTCTGTGGTTTGCTCATTCAGTTTTGGGATCATGCCATCTTTTGTCTTTTCTCGCAATCATATATCTGTTGTCATAAAAGTTACCAAATAAAATAAGTTTTGCTCCGTGCTAAGGTCCAAACTTTTTTGACATTTGCCGTCTGCCGGCTAAAAACGCAAACAATCTTTGCACCGCCTAATATGCTTATCTGTCTGTTTGATGTGGGTCGCCTAGTAGTATGTCGTTGGCACCAACATGCTGGCTTTGGTCTCTGAGTCTAAATTAGTTGGTATTGCACCTGGTTGGCTCAGCTAAAGTAACTAAGATGAGGTTCCGCCAACATATGAAAAAGCTAAACATGCAGGCGAGATACATATTAAGGCGGGCCACTTAAGTAAGCCTACCGCCAAGT
The DNA here is from genome assembly GCA_947311845.1 of Poa pratensis. Lineage (NCBI taxonomy): Eukaryota > Viridiplantae > Streptophyta > Magnoliopsida > Poales > Poaceae > Poa > Poa pratensis. The sequence continues at coordinate 38,429,842 of CAMZMU010000092.1, read as the reverse complement.
GTAGCATAAAAGTTGGCCCATAAATATTTACAACCCAAAATAAAGTTTTATGCGTTAACAGATTAACGCAGTGTTTTGTGCTGCCTTTGCAGGAGGAAGTCTAAGGGATTGCCGCCTTCGTAGAGCTGGTGGAGAGATCCTGGGGGCTAACGCCGGCATTCTTGGGGCTGGCTCCGCCATCCTTGGGGCTGCGCTTGTCGGTCCGGCTTCGCCTTCTTCGCCGCGGAAGCTTCAGGATCTGCCAAGGAGGGATCAGCAACGGCAACATGCGGGTCCGGGTGTTCCTTGTAGAACTTGCGGATGTCAACCATGTTGGCAACCCGGGTCGCATAGCCGCGAACAGACCGCAGCACGTCCTGCATCACGATGGCTTGGCTGTTTTCGTCTTCGGTGGGGAAGTACTCGGTGACTTGATGAATATCAGCCTCCGGGTACCACGCCGCCGTCATCGCCAATGCCAACTTGGCACCGCCTCGTGCTGCTGAGCGTAGTGTGTTGTCGTGTTCAGCTGTCGCCTTCTCCAGCAACTCCGGCAGAGCATCGAAGATGACGGGATCGCCGTCTTCCCCAGGGTAGAACTTGGCGGCAAATGATTTGCCGGCCGACAATCTGGTTGACGATTTCGCCAATTTTCAAGATCCGAGCAAGGCGCGGCGTTGTGGCCAGGTCATCTCCCAAGCTAGCCGGCACTGCACAAACACAAAGTTACACACTGCAGCTTCAAGTATCAAGAAAGCAAGGTGACAAAAATGAAGGACTGGAGGCATACCCAAGACATGGTCGTGGATGGCGTTGACCTCATCCAGATGGTTCTCAAGCGTTTCTTGGGCTAGCTGGACCGCCTTTGACAGTTGGTCCTGCTGCTCCTTGGCGTTCTTGTTCACCTGGTCAAGGTTGTTGCTCATGGCCTCAAGTTGTCCAGTCAACTTGCTAACTTCGGCAGCATGAGCCAACGCACGATCATCCAGCTCCTTGGCGTGATCCGCCTTCAGCTTGGTCACCAGCCCGGCAAGATCTGCAGCTTCGTTCATCAAAGCTTGCATGTCAGTGGAGTTCTTGAGAATATCTTGCGCAGTGTTTAATAATTCTACAAATAAAAAGAAAAGACGACTAAAATACTTGTCGGAAAAGGAAAAGAAGTCGGACGAAAAGAAGGCAAAGAAAGCTTTGTCACCTTCATCCTTCTTGCGAGCTTCTTCCAAACTCGCAATTTGGGCGTTCTTCAACTCCACGTCCTGCTGCAGTTCCTCGCATTCCTTCTTCTTCATCTCTTGAGCACGAAATAGCTCAAGATTGGAAGCAAGAACGGCCTGCATGCACGAAAGCAACATTATGGTTAGCGCTATTTAGTCAACGAGACCACTTTGCCGGCTAAATTTTTCAGCCGCCAAAGTGCTCGGGGGCTGGGACCATAGGCTATTTTACCTCAAGTTGTCCGTGCAGGGTGTCGTGGAGTTCGTCCATGTGTGCGTACCAGTTGCGGGTACCGTCACGCATGGTCTTCAGTGTTTGCCGGGGGTCTTGCAACCCTTTGCCAGGTTGGGAGCCAGGATGAGTGGACGATCCGCCTTGTTCGGCCGCCATCTGGTCATCCATCTCCTGCTTCATGGCGATAAATCGAGCGGCATCACTAGCCGAAGCTTCAGCCGTCTTGGAAAAAGTTATGCCGGCAACTGATTTCTTGCCCGCCATCTTCTCTGTAGCCGCCTCTGCGGTACCGGCAGCTGTGTACGTTCCCTGGCACACAACCACGGGAACGCCAACTGTGGGCGTTGTCGGCGCAGCAGCTGGAGAAGAACGTGGTGGCTTGCCCCTGCCGGCAGCAATCTTCAAGTTGGAGCGGAGTTTGGGCATGGTAGGCTTGCCTCTGTAAGCAGAAACATGCAAGTTTGTCAGCACAAACATATTAAAATATCCAAGTCAGGGAAGCCAAAGTTTGCTAACCGCTTCAAGGGAACGTTCCCCACGGTCTCATCCTCTGCGTCGGCAGAGGTGGCCGCCTTCTTCCTCTTCTCCAAATCCTTGGTGGAGGAGCTCAGCTTGCGCTTCTTCGACTTGCTGGCACCTGTATCATACCAGTTTGGGGCCAGCTCGTCCTCTCCCAAGGTTTGTAGCTGAAAAGGAAGCAAGACAATATTAATTCAGTACCTAGTGGGCAAGGATGTTAGTGAAATAACAAAGTAGCTTTCACTTACCGCTGGGGCTGGGTTGTTATGAGTGAACATGGCGACGCCTTCAGCCGCCTTCACCGACAGAGGCTTGATAAGCTCTCTAAGCCGGTACTCCAAGGCATCCTGATCAAGGGTGCTGTTGCCGGCGTCGTCCGCCTTGTACTCGCACATCTTCAGTGGGCGATGGCGGAGAGGCATAATCTTCCTCGACACCCAGCAGATGACGGTGTCAACTCCGTCAAGTCGTGGAGCCAACATCGTCTTCGTCAAGAATTCGATCCGCCTAACGGCAACACGAAGTTCTTCCGGCAAGCTGCTGAGCGGCACTTTTGCTGTCCAGCAAGCCTTGTGGGTTGGCGGACCGTTGACGAAGGCTGGCATCCCTTGCGTGCTGCCAGGTGTCGGGATGTCCTTGCAGTAAAAGAAAGTGCTGGTCCAGTGCTTCACCGACTCGATGTATGGTATTTTTGGGTACCAGTCGGGTTGGCGGCAGTTGAACGTAACACTACCGCAGGTTGCTAGGTGGCCGCCTGGTATGGTTTGCCGGCGGCACAGGAAGCAGTACTTAAACAGCTCTATGGACGCAGCTATGCCTAAGTACCCTTCGCACAAAGCCTGGAAGCCGGCTAGCACTAGAATACTGTTGGGCGCTATGTTGTGTGGCTGCAGCCCATAAAAACTAAGCACCGCCAAGAAGAAGGCGGAAAGCGGCAGAGACATACCGCGAAGGCTATGCGAAGCCAACATGACACGCTCGCCGTCTTGGGGGTCAGGCACCGCCTCGTCGCCTGGAACCCTCCAGGAGCATTCCGTCTTTGGCGGAATGTATCCGCCTTCCTCCAGTTCCTTCAGATATGCTGACGTCATAACTGACGGCAGCCAGTACCTGGAACCCAGGTCTCCAGCCTCTTCCTCTTCCTCGACGTCGTCATCCTCGTCGGCGGCAGATTCCGCCGCGGCCTCTGAGCTGGTAGCCGCGAGGGATGGGAGGGGAAAGTTGGAGCGGCGGTGCAGGCGCCGTCGGAGCTGGGGAAGAAGTAGAAACCCCGCCCGTGGCCACGGTGGCCGCGGGAGGTCATCGATGCGCCTGCAGGCGCCGCCGCCGCCGCTGGAACAGATCCAGATCCGGCGGGGGTCGAAGAGCCGCAGCCAGTGCCGCCGTCGCCGCCGCATCCTGCTGAGTGCTCGCCATTTAGGGGAGAGGGCGCTGCTCGTGCTCGCCGGAGTTGAGTTCGAGGAGGAGTTGAGCTCGGGAAGGTGAGGAGGCCACGGTGGGTGTGCGAATGAGGAAGAAGTGCATCGATGTGCCCTTTGGAGGTATTTATCCCCACGCGCCAAGATCCGTGCCTAAAATTAGGGGGACGCGAGATTTCCGCCACGTGCCCACGATTTGCACGTCGTGGCAACGGCGTCTGCGGCCTCGCTCCGATTTCTGTGCGTGGTGGAGAAACCATCATGACGCATGCCCAAGTCCAAACTGTCGTGGACTGCATGGCGTCATCCGTCAACATTTGACGAGCCTAGTCAATTGACAAGACTGGTGCCAGGAAGATTCCTGACAATGGTCAGGCCGTCTTTCCCATGATGGCGGCAAGTTGTCCGACTACTTTAGGCGGACCGCCGCTTACTTTCAACTATGGAATGCTTCAAGCTCTTCAGACGCTTACAAGACAAGGCGGACGTTGCCGACAAAGAAGACGGCGCCTGAAGAACTCGAACCCTCCCAGGGGCTAATGTTGGGGATATACCTACTAGGGGTATCACCAGCATGGATCAATCCGGCTAGTCCAGGGTGGCCCGCAGTGGTGGTGAAGGCTTTGCCTACCGGGCGGCCCAGATAGCTGACGACCAAGGAAGGCGGATGCCGGCAAGGAGGAGGCCCAAGACTGAAGCCCATGAAGCCACCAAGACCAAGACGGAAGGCGGCATACTTGCCGGCTAGGTTTAGGACTCCGTATACTTGCTGGATACGTATTCACCTTGTAACCCTAGGTCCAGCCGCCTATATAAGCTGGACCTCGGGCGCCTTTAGGGCAACTCTTTGATAGACAACCAGCTCATTGTAACCTGTTCACGGCGATATTGCCTTATAGTGAGTTATAGCAGCACGTAGGGCACCGCCACCGCCGTGGTGCCTGAAGCTGGGTAAACCGCCGTGTACAATCCCGACCTTGACGACGTCCACCTTCTTGCCCTACGTTCACCCTCGGCTAGCAGGACCCGTCTCCTATCCAAAATGCCGATACGACGACACTTTGTTTCATCTGATTTCTTTCTCCAATTTCCTCACTGCCTCTTTGTTCAGGGAGCTTCCACAGGCGAAGAGGAGGAAAAAGAAAGGATCCTTGGGCAAAAAGGGGCTTTCTTTTCGAGTTGTGAAGATGGCCACTATGGGGGCCTCGCGCTAGCGCGGTGCCAGATGCCCATGGCTACCGCTGAGGGCCCGGGGCCATGCTTCGTCCTGGGACGAAGGCATTTGCCCCCGGGAGGCTTCTGAATACACTTTCTTCCTCCACACGGTCCTTACGGGGCTCGTACCCCTTTCTCCGGGTTCTTCCTGGTGATCCTGGATCATTACCAGATCCAGGCTCTTCACCTGCACCCTAACTCGGTGCTTACCCTCGCGATTTTAGCCTTTCTCTGCGAGGGGTTCTTGGGCGTGGAGCCATCGGTGGCCTTCTTTCGACGGTTCTTCAGCCTACATCTCACGGCTCCAGACCAGCGCTCCGGATGTGTCTCCTTCCGAATCACAGATGGCATGGCGGGGTCCTTGATTCACCTGGAGGCCCCTAAAAACAAGAGGATTTTCGCCAAAAATGGGTGTATCTAGACGCTGGTGCAGCGAACCCCCCTATTGGACGTCCCTGTCACTCCAGCTGTGAGGAATCCGAATTGGACGCACATCAAGGATGCGGCCGGGGACCTCAGCTCGCTTGAGACGGGATGACGCATATGCGGAAGGCTGGCCTGACGGGACAGTTGGTGGTGAAGGAGTTCCTTGAGTGCCATATTGCCACGCTTCAGGCCCACTCCAAGCGGATGTGGGAGTATGACGGCGTGTCTGGTGCGATGCGCTTGTCTCCTCAGGACCTGACCCGCGCAGAGATCGAAGATCTCATGAGGGTGTTGTACACAACAGAGAAGCCCGGCAGGCTCCCCGAACGTGCCCTCCCCTTGTACCATCTCGACGCTTCTGGCGAAGTCGTGGCCAAGATGCCCCGATTCGACCGTGGGGTCTGCGCGCGCGTGGCCAGGTCGGGGAGCGGCCGAATCCCCTTCGGCCCGCCCCCGCGCCCATTGAAAGTGAGAGCACGGAGTCCTCTGATGTTGTGGATGGAGGTTCTTCAGTGGCGGAAGAGGCGCCGAACAGGGAGGTGCCGTCCTTATGTAGGCGCGGTCACTTGGTAGTTTCCTCAAGCGACGAGGAGACCAATGTCGAGCCCGAGGCGTCCTTGGCGCGATCCAGCGCCCCATCAGGGGGTCCTCAGGAGGCTCGCACGCTGGCTCCTCTGGCGGCAGCCCCCTCTTCAAGGCTAAAGAGGCATTCTTGGGTTGCTCATGACGAGTAAGTTTTTTCCGCCCTTAACTTTGTTTCATCCGATTTCTTCCTCCAATTTCCTCACTCCCTCTTTGTTCAGGGAGCTTCCGCGGGCGAAGAGGAGGAAAAAGAAGGGATCCTCGGGCAAAAAGGGGCATTCTTCTAGCGTTGCGAAGTTGGCCACGACGGGGGCGGCGGCGCCTGCGCGCGTGCTGTCTTCAGATGTAGAGGATCCTCCTGCCATTCCTTCGGACAACGAGGAGGCAGAAGACGGCGCAGGAGGCGAGGTTGGAGTCCTGTCGCCCTTCGCACAACCACCAGATTCGCTTCCGAATACCGCGACGGATGACTCCCCCGCGGAGGCCCGCACGGAGCTTTTCGCTGCGTCCTCTTCCAGTGCAGCCGCGTCATCGAGGGACGAAGCTGTTCCGGCGGACGAGTGCACCGGGCTGCCGGGAGCTGACTTGCCAGCCCTCGAGGTGGGGACCTTAACTGAGAAGCTTGGTAACGATCCGGCGCCCGTGTTTCCTCGGTCCCACGAAGGGGATGAACAGGAGAGTCCTCCCGAGGCGCCTCCCAATGCCGAGCAGCCTGTGTCGGAGGAGGCTCCCATGTCTTCTGCATATCTGGCTAGGGATAGCCGCCACTCCCTGGCCCACCATGCCATGACTGTAACCGGTGGCCAGGGGGCTTTTAGCGGCGCGGCCCGTCGCGCCTTGCTGGACGCACTTGGCGTGCTTGAGGGTGAAGCACGTGCGGTGGAGGCTCAGCAAGCTCGGGAGCGTGTCCGGCTCGCACAGGCGTGGTGCAGGCTCCGTGCAGCTAAGGAAGATCTCCACCGGAAGGACAAGGAGGTGATTGATCATCGCGAGCAGGCTTTGCTTGAGGCGAAGGAGATCCAGCGCGGTGCCACCCTTGAAGTTGAGGAGACTCTGCGCCGTGCCAAGGAGCGATTGGCGGAGGTGGAGTCACGCGAGGCTTCTCTGGAGGAGAAAACCCACGAGACCTCTTCGAGGCACCAAAAAAGGGAGGTGGCCATCGCTATGGCTGAGAGCGACTTGGGCCCCCGGGAGTTAGCCGTCGCCCGGCGTGAGCAAGCTCAAGAGGAACTCCTTTCTGAGATGAAGCGCTACCATGCTTTGGTTGCGGAGCGAGATGCCTCCATTGCTGCTGCTGAAGAGGCCCACGCTGCGCGCCTCAAATCCCAGTCAGCCAAGGCCGAGACTGAGATTGAAATGAAGATCCAGGCCGGTCGCGAGGCCTATGAGAAGGAGTTCAGCCTAGCCATGGAAGCGGAGCGAGCCGGTTTCTCCTCAAAGGAAAGCGAGCTTCTTGAGAAGATCCGGGGGCTTGAAACAGAGCTTCGAGAGGTAAGGCTGCTTTGCGGACATCAGCCGAGGCGAAGATGCTTGTTGAAGCGGAACTTGTCGACTTGCAGGGACAGGTGGCTTCTGCATCCGTTCCGGCTCTTGGACTCCACGGGTCTTCAATCGGGGTGCCCGCGGTGGACCGTGAGGGCGCTGAAGCACTCAGTCTTTTAGCCTCGCAGGCCCTAGTCGTTATCGAATGCCTCGGGGATAATGGGCTGGCGCCCTTAGCCAGAACAGATGGTGCTGCTTTCCTTCGCCTCTTCGACGACCTTGTCAAGATGCTGGAGACGGCGGCTTCTGAGGTGAAAAACATCATTGAGGCGGAGTGTTGAAGCCTCCTGAACTCGGCTGCTACGCGCGTCCTTTCCAACCTCAGGTACCTCCATCTGACTATGGATCTCTCTCCTCTGCTACAGGCTGCCCCGAAGGAGCATTCCGTGGCGCTGACTGAGGAGGTGGAGAGCTTGGTGAAGGTCCTTACGGCGACGTTCGCCCGTGGTGCCGCTCAGGAGAGCGACGAGGGCGACCCAGACACGACGGGCTTTGAGGATGGATCGGGCGATGACGATGTCGAGGATGCTGGGGGAAGCTGCTCCACTACTACTTAGGACACCTCCCATGCCTGGCCAGGCATACACATGAACCTCTTGATTTCCTAAGTTGTAATAGATAAGACTTATGTTTTAAGTATTGGCTCATGTTTCCTTGTATCGTGAGGTTTTGTACTGTTTTGCCTACTTTGATGTGTTCTACGTCGTTTGGGACCAGCCCCCCGAGCGCGGTGACACCGGCACTAGTATGCTGGGCGGGCGCCCGGCAAGGCCAGAGAGTGTTGCATCTCACGGGGCAGTGAAGACTCTTGAGGTTTGACACTCAAGAGTTCCCTTAAAACATTCAAACAGCTCATGGAGTTCAGGGGACAAACCACGATGCCTTCAGGAAGTAAACTTAGCTTTTGTGGGGTGAAGACCCTGAGTAGCGATTTCAGCCTGCGGGCCGGAGCCTCTTGAGGTCTGCGGGGAGAGCATCGGACTGCGCCTCGCGATCCCTTGTCTCCTTGGGGTTCTGTCCCGCTTCTGCATCCTGTTCTGCGACAAAGGCAAAAACAACAAGAGTTGTGACGGTGCATGCTTGCAGGTTCGCACCTAGTGTTGCACGAGGAAGTTTGGCACCAAGGACCTTGGAAGGTGGCGTGTACGAGGACGTCCCCCCGAATCCACACATGGTTTACTTGGATTTTTCGGAGCTGCTGGGACTGACCCGAGCACAGACACTGTGCCCCAGCCCCCGCTCGTGTAACGCTTAGGGGAGAAATTAGCGTGCACCAAAAGTTGGCTTACCGAGAGGTAAGGACATACAAGGATATGTTCGGTGTGAAGCGCTTAGGTTTACTTGTTGAATGAATAGGTTCATTACAAAACATGCCTCTGTGGGCAAGGAGGCCCACATGAGGAGGAGTCTCATTGAGGCTATAGTGGCCGCGTGGCACCCTCAAGAAATAAAATAGATGTCGTGTCAAGCACGGGGTCACACTCGAAGTGTGTTGGAGTCTTCTTCAGCCCAGGATGAACAATGGGTAAGGTGTCGATGGAGAATGTCTTGACCGGAAGACGCAAAAAGGTGCTGCGGTGAGCGTGTCATCGCTTGCTGGAGGGAGCCGCGCCAGCCCTCCTACTGGGGAGGCTGGGTTCTGCCACTCGCGAGGGTAGCCCCCGAACCGCTGGCGGCCAGATCCAACCTCTTGGCGACAGTCAGCTCCTTGGAGGAGGAGGAGGGCTTCTTCTGCTGCGCTGGAATGACCAGTGGCCCCGGGGCCAGGAGCACTTTGGAAGAAGCCCCCTGGGCGAGTGGTGCCTTGGGGTGCAGGCCTTGGCGGGTGGCGCTTTGGCAGCGTAAGACTTGGCAGGGCAAGCCTCGGCAGGGCGCTGGGCCGCTGCCTTCTTCGCCGTGGCCTTTTCTTGCGAGGTGAACTGCTTCTTTTTGGTTGGCGCGAGGTGGTCGAGGGCGTCCTCATCAGCTGGGTAGGTGGCAGCCGCGACCTTGTATACGCCCACGACAGTGCGCACCGAGTCTTTCTCATCACATCGGATGGTGATGGTGCTGCTGCAGCCTGGTATCTTGACGACGTTGTAGGCGTGGTGCGTGACCGTCATGAACTTGGCCAATGCTGGGTAGCCCAGGATGGCGTTGTATGGCATGTTGATGTGGGCGATGTCGAAGTCGATCTGCTCGGTGCGGTAGTTGTCTTGGGTGCCGGATGTGACAGGCAAACGCACTTGCCCGAGGGGCACAGTGGTTCCATCCGTCACTCCCGAGAAGGGTCTGGTTGGCATCAGGCGCTCGTATGGCACTTGGAGCAGGTCGAAAGTGTCCACGGAGAGCACGTTCATGCCTGCTCCCCCGTCGATGAGTGTCTTGGTGACGGCGATGTTGTTGATAGTGGGCGTGCATACCAGTGGAATGGTGCCCACATCCGTAGTGTTCTTGGGATGGTCGCTGGAGTCGAAGGAGATTTTGTACTATGACCACTTGAGGGGCTTCCCCGCGCCGACCTTCAGGAGGGCGGCGTTGACCTCGCGAGTGAGCTCCTTGAAGTGGCGGTTGGAGATGGGAGCTTGCGCTCCGCCACGGATGCACTCAGCCACCATGCGGGGCTCTTGGTAGCCCCCAGTGTACTCATCAGAGAGGTTGTTGTTGTTTTCTTAAGGCTGCGGCTGGGCAGCATTGGCGTGCTGGTTGGGCGGGTGGTTGGACTACTGAGGGTACTGGCCTTGGGGATGGTATTGTCCCTGCTGAGGGTACTGGCCCTGCTGGTTGTAGTTGTTGCCACGATCTGGCCAACGTTGTTGCGGTCACCTCCCCGCCCACCGTTGCGGCGGTTCTGGCGGTTGTTGCGAATCTTCTCAAGCTCGAAGCAGTCCTCGGTGTTGTGGGTGGTCATCTTGTGGAAACCGCAGTACTCGCCGCCCCTCTTGTCATCTTCTTTCCCTTCGCGCTTAAGTTTTTACCCGGGCTCAGGCTCAGGCTCCGCCGCGAGGACGACCGGTGCCTTCCGCTTGGCTGGCTCCTTGTTCTTGCTTTTGGCCTTTGCCGCGTCGGAGTCATCCAACTCGGGGCAGTTGTGGGCGAACAGACAACCCTCCTCTGTCTTGGCGCACTTGTCAGCAAGGTGGAAGAGAAGCACCATGGAGGTGAGGGAGTCGACGTAGATACCGAGCTTCTCCAGCATTCTGGTGTCTGTGACGCCGGCCGAGAATGTCCCGATGACAGCATCGTCGTTAATGCGCGGAATCCTATTGCGGACTTGGCTGAAGCACTGGATGTACTTGTGCAACGTCTCGCCCTTACGCTGTTTCACGGCGCGGACGCCGTTGAGTGAGAGGGGACGCTTGTACATTCCCTTGAAGTTGGCGACGAACTGCTCGCACAGTTCCCCCCACGACCTGATGGAGCCCTCGGGAGGTTCATGAGCCATGAGCGGGCAGCATCCTTGAGGACCATGGGGAACCAGTTGGCCATGACCCGGTCGTCGCCGCCGGCGGCCTGAACTCCCACAGTGTAGAGCTGTAGGAACTCCACAGGGTTGAGGGTGCTGTCATAGCGTGGAGGTAGCTCCGGGCGGAACTTCGCTGGCCAGACCACGCGTCGCAGCTCTCGTGAGAGGGCGAGGCAGCCCTTGTTGTATATGGCATGGTCGTCGGCAAGGACAGCGCGGTTGGGGTCGCCGGCTGTGGCGATGTCGCGGACTGTGCGGTCCTGACGCTCGCGCTGGCGCGCGAGGTTCACGCGGGCGTCCTCTGGGGCCCTTGTGATGATTTGGCAGCTGGCGCCGCCGAGATGCGGGGAAGACGCGTCGTGCTAGGGGGCCCCGTCCGGGGCGTGGGCGCCTTGGTGTGGTCCACCAGCTCCTCCAGCCAGAGGCGGAGGAGGTAGAGGGGGAGGAGGAGCGCCGTGCGCCACTCCTCCCTGCGACGCGGGTGGCACTATGGAGTGCAACGACGCCGGGGCGATTCTTGCGGCGTGAACGAGCTCGGTGACTCGCTGGAGCCACGCGTCATGTCCGGCCTCTATGGGCCGATAGCGCAGGAGTTCTTGCGCCATGAGCAGCGTAGCCCCCGGTGTTGGCGGAGCGTGGGCGGAGGCTGATGCGGTGTGGCCGTTGGATGGCGGTGGCGTGTTTTGCCGAGAAGGGTGGAGGGAAGAAGACTCTGCCTCCCCCGACCCGTGCTCCTCTTCTCCCTCGGAGGCGGCGGGAGTCGCGCGCCTACGTGGGTTGTTGATGACGGTCTCAGTGGCGACTCGACAGGCCGCCCTGCGGCGGGTGTCGACCATGGCAGTGAGGAAAGTCGAAGAGAGCGCCCCAGTCCCCTACCTGGCACGCCAAATGTCGAGGAAGTGTCCCGAAGGAAACTCTCGCGTAGTGTCGTTCGAACACTGGGGACTAAAACACGCACTCAACGAGACCCTCGGCGACCTCGGTGAGAGGACACACACACAGCAAGGGGACACATCGGTTTACCCAGGTTCAGGCCACCGTGATGGTGTAATACCCTACTTCATGCTTGTCTGGATTGCACTGTTTGGAGAGGTTACAGTACAAGTGTTGGAGCTTGGGGGAAGTTGAATCTGCCTCTAAGGCTAGGGTGATGCCCTATTTATAGTGCTCCGGTCCTCTTCCCAAATGTCTTGGCAGGAAGGGTTGCCACATAGCACCAAGACAGGGTACCGGCGTGCTGCCCTAGCTCAGATAAAGCCACCGTCCATGGCGCAAATGCAAGGACTTGTCGGTGACGTCGTTGATGACGCCCACAATGGCGTGTAGCGCCGGTCCGGCCGTCTTGCACCAAAGAGGAAGGTTTGGGCTCCTCTTTGCTTGTTGTAGATGGTCAGCATCCTTTAATCACCAAAGTGGAAAGCTTTGGCCAGCACGCACTGCGACGGGGCGCAGGCGCGCGCGTCACTCTGAAGGAGACTCTGTTGCACATGGCCCGTGACGCGGGGTCACGGGTGTGCAGAGCCTTGTCCTGTACCGCACGAGGCTTGGTGGCGATGCTTCCCTCGTGAGGGGTCTCGCGAGGCTGTTCCTTGGTCGTCTGCAGCGTGTTCTTCTGAGGCTGCGCGCCCCGGAAGCGCGAGTCTTCACGAGGCCCAACAGAGCATGCCGTGCTCTGTTGACTGTTGACTTGTCTTGATCTTCCGCGCGTGATCTTCTCGGCCAAGGCATACGGGCCGTGGTACCCTGGTTTCCACTGGTCCAACACGTGTGCTAGTTTCCGAATATATTTAAAAAAATATTTTTTTTTTCCCAAAAGTAGATCACAACACAAATTGACCTAAGCCACTACAAATTATTTAGTACTAAGCTTCCCTAATTCTTTTAAAGAAGGTCTAGTTTTGGTAACTCTTGAAAAGTTTACTTTTCATTCTAATTTTTTTGTTTGGTCCAAAACAAACCTCGAACTCTTGAAAAAGTTCACATCATGTTTGACAAGAGAAAGTCCAAAACAAACCTCTAACTACATGGCCATTTTCAATAAAAGCAAGTGCACATAATATTCGATCATTTATTGCGTAGTTTTCTCCACAAATGCAAAGTATCCGAACATAGCATGGCTAAACTACGGCGTTTCTCTTCTTTCAGTGGTTTGACTATTGGGCCCAGATAATGTTCTCGTTAGTGTATGCATGCAGTCTTGTTTTTGACCAAGTAAATTGGCTGCCATCATGTAGAACAAAATTCCAGTTCTCCAGATAATATTCGATCATTTATTCCAGTTCTCCAGATAGACGCGACACAAAAAAAACAACACGAGTTTTGCAGAGCAACGGGACAATTAACCGGCACTTGATTCACAAACAGTAAAACATGCACAAACAACACACAGAAAAACACACAGCTGCAGTTACTATACACACAATAAACATCAACCAGGAGGAATCCTAAATGGCCCTATCTCAGTTTCTCTACCACCGAGTCAGCTGTGTTGACTGACTACATACCATGGAACTCTGGGGCCTATGTATCGATCAGAAAGAATGACAACAATATTCTGGTCATACGCATCAGCTACAAGATAGGGGATGATCTTGGCATCATCAGGAAAAGAAAGGATAAGGTACAACACATGGGGGAGCAGTTGGAGACCAAGATCATCTCATGAAAGCGTGCCTTCTCGCCCCTCTTTCATTCACCTGAAGCTGTGGCGATTTGGGCCTGGTCACCTGCTTTGTCGACCTGTGGGAAAAACAACAGTTGTAGGCTTGTAAGATGGCAAAACTTCAGGAAGCGGAGCGATGGAGATGAGATAATTTGGTGGTTTCTGCTCACCTCTGTGGACAGAAAGGTCTGTCGAACTTTGGGAGGGGTCGTGCTTGGGGCACCAAGGTCCTCCTCAGCTGCTTCAGGGCCTTCTCTTCCTCAATCTTCACGCACAGATTACACACATAGGTTAATTGCTACACATAATTAGAAAAGGTGCTTGCAATTGCACCACGGCAACAATTGAGGACCAGGTATGTACCTTTTGCGCAAATTCGTTCTCCTCTCGCAATCTCTTGTAGTTGATCTCCTTCTCCTTCACCTGCATAACAATGAAATGCTCCATGAAACCTCCTAATCAATCTATTTTTTCAGAGGCATCGACCGATATTTCACAGCTCTGCAACAAATGATAGAAATCACTGACCTTGGTATCAAATTCTGATCGTTGAATTGCCCTCTCATCAACATGCAATTCAAACTGTTGCACTTCAGTAAGAGGCTTCCGCTCCTTCTCTGGAAGTGGATTAGGATCCCTGCACCAAAATTAAAAGGCTATTATTAACCTTCCATCCAGATAAATCGAGAGGTCTTAGAACAAGAGAATGCATATGCTACTCACTCCTTCAGTATCGGTTGTGCCTTGACGATTCTCTTCTGAGCCTCTTCCTTCGCCATCCTCTCTCTTTCTTCCATTAACCTTTGCTGCTCCACTTCATGTCTCACCAAGCTCTCCAGCTGAAAACCTTCTGGCCTCGTGCATGGTTTCGGTTCAGGCTTTGGTGGCACCTGAGTGGAAAATGTAGCTGTATGTTAAGAGATGGCCTGCACCAGGATGTACCCAGCATATATCACTTTGCACATACCACTGGATAGTCTGTGGTGTAGGGGTAGGGATTAGCCTTGAATTTTCTGGCCTTCTCTTCCTCTAGCTTCTTCTGTAAGAGTTGTGTCTCTAGTTGCCTCTCCTTGCCATGCCCTCTTTCCTGTAACATGGGTACACCAATCTTATTAGCTTGCAGCAAAGATAGGGAAGAATGCTGACGTTGTAAAGTACAAACACATTTCACACACATCAGTATGTAGATTGAAAGGGTTCGGTATCGTCAGTCTCGGCACATCTTTCTTGTCATGATACGAAGAAGATTCAGAGTACAGAGATAGCTGCAAAACAGACGATACATAAGAAAAATCCTGACAAAACTGTTCGTTTGAGTACATTAAAAAAGATCCTTGTAAGCACTTGTATGATTTGCACCCACCTTATCTAGAAGATCCTCAACTGCAGGAGGACCCAAGCGGTCATCAGTACAGAAATGGAACTCCTTGGGCACTGTTGCCTGAGACTTCGGATGGGCAAGCATTCCAATATCACCCTTGCTCTCAAGAATCTGCAACGAATGATTTTCAAACTGATGCTCCAAAGCATAATACAGTTAAATGTATTATAAGCTTCAAATGTGATAAAGACCTTTTTGTTCAGTGGCTTGGCCTTGAACTTGGGGGCCTTCTCCAATTCCTCGAGTTCCAACTCCTGAGAACTTTTCACCCTGTTAAAGCTGATGTTAGAGTTGAGCATAAAATGTTGCAGCACAGTGAAATGACTGTTGTTTCTCATTAAATACCTTGATGGCCTTGCGCGCAGCGCTGTCTCAAGTTGTGGGGGTCTTGCTGCAGTCAGTTTAAGTGACTTACTACCCTGACTCTACAAGATTGAAGCATTTTAACTTTCAGTAATGGTCACAAATTAACATCCTAACGAAGCAACCAGGTATTACCGTACTACTATGCTTACCCGCACAGTTCCCACTGAAGAAGCTTCAGAACACGCGTCTGCATGTCGAGACGCTCTTTCCATCGTTTTAAGGTGAAACTCCTGTAGTCAATGCAAATGAACGGCTTAATTAGTGGACGAAAAGGGTGTTCACAGTGTATTTGTTATGATAATCGAAAACATACATTGAATTCAGGGAGCTGTGGAGCTGTCCTGGGAAGAGGGGGGAACGATGGAGCTTCAGCTATCTAAAAGCAGAAGCAGCAATTGGTTAGGGTTCATGCCTTCCAATTAACCAAGTCAAAGCACAAGTTATAGAAAAAAATCTCACTTTTTTGTTAAATGGCCGTGCTCTGAACTTTGGGATCTTGGCCAGCATTTCCTCCTCTAGCTCTGAAGAGTTCTTCATCCTCACTGCTCGGACCCTATGGGCAGTCTGAAACTCAGGTTCCTTCGGCCTTGTTAGCGTAAGTTTGGGCCTTCTCTGTAACTTAGTTGCTGCATCCTCCTGCATTGCGTATCCAGGTTGCAATATGGATGTAAGACTCCTAATCAATTATCAATACTGTAGGCAATTCATCAAACTCTGGGCTACTAGTGGAGATATCATGGCAGCACGAAAACAAATTATGGATAAATCTGTGAACTGCATTGTGCATCCAGATTCACGGCATGCATACAAGCTGCAATATGGAAGTAAAACGCCCAGTAGACTTTCCAATACCCATTTTCAACATCAAATGCTCCCAGATTGATAAACCTATGAATTTTATCATACTCCAGATTGGTAAACCTACGGTTTTATCGAACTCCAGACTACTAATGGAACATCAGAAACCAAGAAAAACAAAACATAAGGAAAGGAAAGGAATAATTGTCATACATGCGTCATTGATCTGTTGTGGTGGCTGCCGAATCTCTAGTGCCTGACTCGAACTTTTTTACCATTTCAGCTGCCGAAATATATGGAGTTCCTTCCTGAACAAAAGGCAAAACTTACAGTAAGTACAAGTTCACAAAATAATAAAATTACATTACACATGCAGTTCCATCTCTCCCCACGAAACATCAAACTGAACTTTCTCTAGAGTCAGACAGAGATGTTGTTACCTTCAGAGAGTGGGCGTCGTCATTGTGCTTCCTCATGGAAGACAGTGTCATCTCAGTGCTTCCTGCTAGACAACCTCTTCCCTTGTGTGGCAGGACCCTTGTCTTGACGTTTAATATCTGACCACAACAGAAATTTATAAGCTGACAGTAACAAGAATTCCTAAGGTCCATCTTTAATACAAGTTCCTGATATACCTGTCTCGTCCTTCCATCATCTAGTTTTTGCTTCTTCACAGCCTGATTTTCGTGCGCAATATCATTTGCAGTAGCAGCTGCCTTTCCAGCCACCGCATCACGAGCCTCCCTAAGAACCAACAACCAAGAACATCATTAAGAAAACCATCTCAACGATTATGTAAAAGAGTCAGTATATATTTCTCCTACTTGATCACAATCTTCTTTAATGTCAGCAAGGATTGCGTCCGACTAGAATGATGCACCATCTTTGACCCAGTGGATGCGTTCCCCTGCACCTTGGGAGTGCGCACTTCGTTTCTCATTGTCGACCTGACACGAGTTAGCGCAGCATTGGTAACTTCCACAGCTGGAGGTGGCCTCTGAATCTTCGGGGTGCTAGACCCACCATCTGCTGCTAAAATCACCGCAATATTGATATCAGAACTGAAGGAATCAAAATTCCCATCTGCCATCCATCATAGAAAATACTAGTTACCCACGTTTTGCAGCCAAATCCTTCGACATAGGGAACTCGAAAGACTTCGGTGACTCCTCCTCCTTGTCTTCCAATGGCGGGGACTCCGACATGGCATCAGCACAATCAGCAGCGCTGATCAAATAAACCAAGTCAAGCAGCGACATTCGTATGTCAGACAAAAAACAAGAGGCAAGTTGAGTTCCGAATTGGCAGTCATTCATATGCCGAGGAACAAAATTTACTTCTAATCACAGATGATTCGGTGGTAGATTTCACTAGAATAGAGGTCCCAGCGCTTACCCATCAACATCCCCTGCCGGATTGGTGCTGTTGACTGCTGCCTCCTCCGTCGGTGCTTCCTTCTACCGCCGCAAATACCAACACAAAAGGATGATGAGAACAGGGGACAAGACAAAACAAATTAGGGCGAAACCGCAGCAATCTCTTCCCGTTTTTTGTTACCTTGGGAGGCGGCGCCGGGTCCTCCGCGTCCGTGAAGTCGCAGAGTCCGTCGATTTTGACCGCCGCTCTCGATTCCTTGATCCTCGGGGCGAACGCTGCGCACAGGGGAAAGGGGAGAGGAGGAAATCAGGGTCAATTACCCGGGGAGAGGCCGCAGATCGGCGCGGGGAAGACGGAAAGGGGAGGAGGGAGTGCGTACGTGAGGGCGCGTGGCTGGCGCCGGCCTCGAACCAGCGCTCGGCGGCGCGGACCTGGTCCTCGGTCTCGTCGGCGACGAAGTCGAAGTACTTGGGCGCGCGGTACTCGTACGCCTCGTCCATCTGGAAGTGCGCCGCCGCCGCCGCCGTCTCTGACGAGGGTTTGGTGTCCGTCGCCATGGACGGGCGGAATTCTAGGGTTAGGAGCACGCGAGCTAGGGTTTCGTGTTCGTCTCTGTCTGTCCGGATGTGGAGGTGGTCTGATGTGTGATGGTTTAGATTGGGGGAAGAGTAAGATGAAGGGGAGCCTGCGTGGGTTGGAGAAGAAGGTTGGGGAGATGCGAGTCCAACGGTCGGGAGCTTTGAACTGTTTGCCAAAGGGGCAAGTCTTAACAGAGGGTAGTGTGCTGGACCTGGGGTGGTTGCGGTGTGCGCAACGGCTATATTTGCTTGCCGGGACCCAGCCAGATTAATGGTCTAACGACGGGGTTAGTCACTTTTCTGAGCGACCAACGATTAGGATCTGGTAGAAGTAAAGAGGATCGTTCGACCACAGCCCACAGACAGCAGAAGATCGTTTCATGAAACGATCGACGCTCTCAGATAGCACTGCCAAATGGGTGAATGAATCCCTGCTACCTTCAGGTTTTCAACAGGGACTGCAAGTTGCAGCCCAGATGGTTAGCCTCTGCAAATGGTAAACCAGCAAGAATAACGCTCAACAAGCTAATGAAAGTCAAATCCATAGACAAATTCAGAAGAATATCCTCCTGGTTCAGATACCAGTTCTACGTATATTCTGTCAGTTTCAAAAAAGGGATGATATCCGATCATACAATCCCAATGAATACTCATGTTCCACCTCCAGACAAGATAGTTCACAAAATTTCCAAGTATAGCAGGCAAGATTTGGATATGTGTCTCAGATGCATGTAGTATGTCGGCAGCAGTTACATCAGAAAATGGGTAGGAAATATGTTGTTCACGTACAACACAATAAATCAAACAAACAGATGGCGGCATAAGCCGCTGCGAACATCTAGCAGAAAGGGGGTCTCTAAAGATAAAAGAGTTATGTACACTCAGCCTTGATTATACACTGAACCAAAAGATGGAAGAATTTTGGATTGCCTGGATCAAACGGAGTTAAGGTCTTGGGAAACTTGGTTTTGCCACCTGTACCAATGACAACAGCTATCACCTCCGTGTGTTCCCAGTGTATATCAAGGTGGGAAAGAAATGTCTCTAAACCAACCTGGTAAGAAGGAACCTCGCCAAAGGGCTTACGGTAGGGGCAGCCAATGGTGGCGTACTAGCAAGTTTCTTGTTGCTTACAGGCTCCGACGCAGGCTCGGGTTTCTTTGTAAAAATCGACGTTGCTGTCTCATGTAGACTCTGCAACGAGGAATCTTCCGAGCTGCAAGAGAGGTTATCATGAGGCACAATAAGCTGAGCACATGCACAAAAGCAAGGAAGCATACACAATGAGAGTGCAGGTCGTACCTCCCTAGCCGATGTAGCAGTCTACCAACCAATACCTCGCAGGATCCAGGTATCTCATGTTCTAGATCCATCAAAGAACTGAGGACTGCATGGACGACAGGATCTTCAAACTTGTCGCCAGTAGTCTGCAACAGGATAGCAAGCAGTCCAAAGTTGGAAAATTTCAGGAGGGGTGATATTGGAATATCGCAGTGATGGCACAGCTAAACTATTATTGGGATTTGATTATCTTTATATTCAATTTGGCTCGTATAAAAACAGTGAAGAGTTAGTTGAACAGCCCTCTGGTTTTATGCGATTTTAGACAGAAATGTAAAATATACCCAATAACCAAGACACCTAGATTGAAAGAAGGGACATGTGCTGCCTAATATACTTTACCTCTTTCAGAGAAGGAACTATCAATGATGAGAGTGCAGGTGAAGCTACAGAAGCTCGAGAAGCTGATTGCACATCAGCTGGCTGCCGTGACTTCCGACCTTTTTGTGAGTCAACATTTTCACTAAGACAAAGAACATATTCTGTTAAGGGAGGACATAAATAACACACGAATAACACACGAATAAGTTAAGACAGTGCTTAAACTAATATTGAAATACCTTCGAACATCATGACTGTTTACCCCAGAAAATCTAGGTTCATGTGATTCCTTTTCGTGTTTGTTGATAACTGGTCTTTCTCGAGCATTACCCTTTCTGAAGCCTGCTTGTAGAGCAGCCTTTGCCTGCATATATTGCTCAAGCGCATTATAATTATGTATCGCTGAAGCTTGAAATACCTTCGAACATCATGACTGCTTGTAGAATTTGGCAACAAAAAGTTAATGTGCATTACCTCTGCAAGGTTAATAGCACTATCCTCAAGTGAAGTACTTGATGTTTTTTCTTGTATCCCAAGCCTTGACCTTGACGATCGTGGAGTTTCTGGTTCTTCACTTTGATTCCTAACAACTGTACCGCTGGAAGACATATCTTCATACGAGGAGAATCTGCTGGGAGGCTAATGAATATGATGAATCAGATGCTGGCTTACTTTAGTGTCTTGCTTTCAGAGGACTGCAAATATTAGAAAACTAAATTGGTATTAACGTACCTTCGAATTGTGGTTAGGAGCTGCTGAGTAGACCTGAGATGCTCTTGGAGAGCGTAACACCACAGTTCCAGATCCACTTACAGATTGGTCATTCTGCCAAGAACCCACAGTTATATCAGCATTAACCATTTACAGATTACATGCTTCTGGTTAAGATCTTACATCTTCTGAAGAACTTTCAAGCCTTCCATAATCAGTCTGTGCTTCTTTAAACATGTTTGTTGAAGGTGATTCTTCAGATCCAGTCCCAGATGTTCTCCACTGATTTTCTCGCTCAGTTGTACGTTTTAGTGTACTTGCATTATGAGACGTATCAAATCTACCATCTTTGGTGGAGGTTATTTGCGGTGGTCTTAAACCACCTCGAACAGTTCCTGTGCCCTCCGATCTATCAGGAAAATCCCAGCCAGCAGCTTTCCTAACTGTTGCTTGACTATAGTAGGAGAAAATTAATCAGGTGCATGAAGCCAAAACAAAGTTTAATAACTGTTTTAATGAATATACCTGGAGGGAGAAGCTGCATGTTTTGTATTCCTCTCAACCTTGATAGTACCTCCATAATCATCCTCTTCAATATGCGTTTGGCCATTTTGTGTGGCATCGATGCTGCCTTTTGCGGTATATTTTGGCCGCTCTCTGCCAGTATTAATAATAGAGGCACACAAAGAAAATGAGATAGACATCGATGCACTTCAATTATCAGTCAAACAACAATGTGTTTATACTAAGAAAATGTAGACAAAAAAGAATATCACATACCTTATTCTCTCCAGAAGTTTTGGAGTCTTTCTGGCATTTTTTATGAAACGATGCTTAAGAAGTTCCTTAGCACTAGGCCTCTGTGAGAATGTAATATAAAGGAACAAAATTAAGCGAAAATGGCAATGTCGACACAGACTATTAAATTCACTGTCTTTCCATCTTAAACATGATTACCTTATTAGTTAGTCTCAAATAAGATGACAAAAGAACTCACACACGAAAAACTTATTATGAATTTCAGCATAGCAACTAAATTGGCAACGCATCTACGTACAATTATGTACGAAATTTAGTATGACATGCAACTAAATTCCCACAAAACCTTTGTATTATCCCTGCTTCCCCACAAAGCATCCCTAGATCACATTTCATTCCCTTTTCTCTAATTACATCTGGTCGAATTGGAGCCCTTCATGGCATATCGTGATGTTAGTTATAGCTAGTGAAACCCCAAAATCAATGGCCAGTACAAAACTAGTAATGTCACAATGGATAACGAGAAACTGCAAAGAGAAGAGTGAATCGATATGTTCATAAGAACAAAGAGTTTTGTATGAATATGGAACTTTTCTACTCCACAAAATAAGAATATTACCTCTGCTGGATTCTTCCTTAAGCATAGTGACACAAACTCTTTCATCGGTTTAGAGAAATGCTCATCAAGCTGCATGTTAATAAATATACCACTTACGTTCTCGCAAAAAGTGCATAACAGAGCTTCAACAAAATGCAATGAAGTACTTGATAATATTTATAAAAAAAATACTCAAGTGACCTGAGGAGGATTTTCACGAGGTATCATGAAAAGAACTCTCATGGGATGAATATCTGCCAAAGGGGGTTCACCTTTTGCCATTTCTATAGCAGTTATACCTAAAGACCAGATATCTGCCTGCATTGAGACATAAAGTTATTTAACGACAATCAGTAAGAGGCAAAAAAAGGCTTAACAAATGTGCAAGCACCTTTTCATTGTACCCATCAGAATTTTGAATAACCTCAGGTGCCATCCAAAAGGGAGTTCCGACAAATGTCTGGACAAATCAAAGCCATTACGCATTAGCAACATACCATGCTATATTCTGATCTAATATATTGAACTGAAAAACAAACCGTATTACTTGTACATAATTCAAACAAAGGAAGCAAGTTCACTGTTAATCTAAAACACTATCACGTGCTCAGTTGGTGCAAAGATATACAAGGTTGCACAAATATAAAACAGAAGTAGTGTTATTTCCATGAACCATCGACTCACCAGCAAAATCCATGCAATATAAGATGCACAATAATAATCAAGGCTGCTTTTCCCTTTCTGCCCAGATCAGTTAGATCCAATCACCCACTTTGACACTCACCAGATGTTACCAGGTGAGTACATGGCACCATTCTCCCGTTTAATTCCATAATAACAACCAATTGCGATTGTAAATGGAAAATGAAGAGCAACACAATCCTCAGGCCACAAGCAAGGTTCTTCACTCCAATGAAGTTGTAAAGCCAATCTAAGCATGAATCACAAACAGGCCTGTTTGGGATCTGGAACCATCTATTTGTGCGATTTGCTCTATGTAAGACAGTTTACAAATGTCACTACTGACCAAGTCATACAACGATAGAACATTCAAACAGGGTTTAAAAGGGAAAACAACGTGCAGTCATTATTAGTCGGTTCCTCATGAACTGCCAGCTATCAGATTCCTGAAGCAGTGGAAATCAGTATTTTGCTGTGCTTGGCTGGTTAGCAGCTGGGAGGGGGGTAGCCACTAACATAATGTTAAAAATATGTGGCAATGGACACATTCAATCAAGCTGGATAGGATCAGCAAGTTTTGTCAGCAATAAAAACTGGCAGTTTACACATGCAAAAATAACAGTTATTCAGGTGAATGCAACTACGAGGAATATCGAGCACCACTAGTTCAACTTCTTTTCCATAGCTTCCATTTGTTAGTATAACAACTATACATACAGCGTAGTCAACTAAATCTGCAGCTGAGAAGAGCCGACAGGTTCCAATGCATATGCAGAAACACTGAATCATCTGAGTACATGACATTACATAACCATGGTTAAGACGGTACCTTTCTCCTAGACATTGTTTTAGTCAGCTGTGCAGAAACACCGAAGTCTGCAACCTGTGGAACACAAGAATTAACTTTAGAAATATATTTTATGCTATGCAGTAATAACCTTACAAATATAGAATAATCCACATGCTCTACAAAAGTGATACCTTCACATCTCCGCTTTCAGTCAGGAGGATATTGGCCGCTGAAAAACATCACATGATGTTGTCAATTACAAGTAGTGTTATATTTGGTATCAAATAACATGATATACAAAATATATGCACTGAAGACAATGTCCCAGTATTAATCAGTCCTTGATGCTTGCGTCTGCATAGTAGGTCATTCTTTATTCTAAAATTGTCTCCTAGTGTCGGATCCATATTAATTAAAGGATCACGACCGATGGATTAATTATAGAAGCACTAAAAACCTTAGGATCAAATGCATCATTGATGCACTGAATCCTTAGAAACAACGAACCAAAACCGTCGTTTGCTCTGACATGTGCAAAACAAGGGAACCAAAAAGGCTTTAACTTACACGCAAACAAATGGGTCGCAAAGGCAGCTTTGTGACATGCATACGTGTATATGTTGTCCATAACCATTATTTTCGTTCTTGCCTTTTCCTCCCTTTCATTTATAATCCGTGCATGTCCAGTACTAGCGTGTATATGCAAAATTACAGAGACACGGCCCATTGGTAGAAACTGTTTCTCTATTGCCAAAAGGAAACTCTTTGAAAATTTGTGTCCTTGACTGCGGCCTTTGATACAGTGGAAATATGATTTGGTAGTTTTCTCATTGGACACAAGAGAACACAGTGATAGGTAGGGTTCAATGTGTGCTTCAAGGTTAAGCGGGTAACCTAGCGAGGATCACAAGAGGTGCTGCTGGGTGCTCATATATTCCGTTCCATGTGGTTCTTCCTCGGGTTGAACAAAGTGGTGCTAGAGCTGACTACAGTGGTGACGACGGTCAGGGCAATGGAGGCAGTAAGGGATTACTGACTACAAAGAGAGATCTACCACACTAAGCAACAAGGGATCAATCTCGACAAAATGCCCATGATCACAGGAAGCAAACACAGCTTAGTGGTAGGATCAGTTCCAGTTTACATAATCAGAAGATTGATGCTGCTTAGGGGGGTAGCCTTCCAGGGTTACCAGATTTGCATTTTCTCAATTGAGTAGTCAATGTTTGTGATACAAATGCAGATGAGGAAGAAAAAAATAAAAGGAGATGAGTAATCAAGACCTTTAATATCACGGTGAATCTTTCCTTCAGAATGCAGATATTCAACTGCATGTAACAAGTCCCTTAGAATGCATGCAATAGATATTTCATCCAGAGGAGGGCCAGCTTGAAGCTACATATGGAGATATAATTCGGAGCAACATCACAATTTGAAACAAATAGTTTGCACGGATTACGAAACTGGCATTATTCATCAAATACACATGTATCTACCATCTACATGGTGTTAAGTATTTGTTTTGTATCAATCAATATACAGAATTTACAAACATACTAGGTCAGCAACAGAACCACCAGCCATGTACTCCATTACTATCCACAGTTTGGTTTGATGAAGATAAGAACCATAATAGTCAGTTATATATGGACACCGGCATTGTGACAAAACGGATATCTCCTGCAACATGAAAGGATTCCTTTTAGGAAAAGAACTTTATGTATTAATTGCACGGTAAGTCGATACCATGATAACCTAGTACTCATAAGTTCGAAGTAGAACCTTTTGGATATCTTCAATATCATCCTCACTGCATAGAATAGATTAAAAAGTTGAGTGAAATTCTCTATTCAGTTACCAATGTGAAATACGATTACCCTTCAGTCTAGATTTTCTGACATTACAAAACAAACATGTTTCATGAAAAATAAGTTCACAAGCAAATGAACGTCCTAGAGTAAATGGAAACATGATTTAAATAGCAGGAAATAATGCGACTAATAACATGTGTATTTATATTGTAAAACCTAATAAAATCATGTGTACTTTAAGAAACAGAGATTCAAAGTGAAATTAAGGCCAAGGACTCACGCTTCTTCCAGATCAATAACTTTTATTGCAACCTCCTTGCTCAGTTCTTTGTCGAACCTATGGATGAACACAAGTAGATATTCCATAAGCATTAAGACGTTTCATCCCTGAACAGAAGATAAGGAACTCATGGGCTACATATGGCTCAGAAAAATGTCTACCCATACGTTTGAAAATATCCGATAGCTTATAAAGTGGATATAGAAATGAGCAGATATGATTGTCATCCTTTATGGAAATAACATGTTGGTCTCTATGTGCATAATATGTGGAACGAATGACACAAGTGACACAACAGTATAATCATTTAACATACTAGCACTAGACTGCATAGCAAACTCTGACAAACTAGACCAACTCAAGTTTCTCACAGCTACCCTATTCACTAAGTTACCGATGGGCGATGGCCTAAGAAAAAGCATTTCCTACAGCAAGGTCCCCACAGATCAAATTTATACGCTTCACTCCAATGCAGATAAAACCTAGGTTGTCTTAGCGCTAGCATCATTTCAGAACAATCACGTAGCATTTGACATCTAACAAATAAACATTATTTATTTGAAAACAACACTGGATTCAATCACATCTTAATCGGCTTAATGAACAGGAGATGATGAAAACAACAAAAACATGGCATAAGGTCCCAGTTGGGTACCCTGCCATCTTAAACTAAATTAGTACAGATGTGTGTGCCTATCTCAGGCAGTCGATTGACCCGATTAGTACTGATTGTTTCCCTAATCCCTCACCAAGCATTTAAATGGAAGCAGATCCCGAACAAACCACCAATACCAACAGGACTAAATTAGAGAAAAACGTCACGAGCGCTACTAGATTGGCCACTTAGTTGCCACAATCCTGCCCCCTAATGCCCCAATTTGACATGAGCTATACGAGTTCCCAATGCCGCTCGATCAAAAGCGAAATGAACGGCTCCCGGGGCCGCCGCCGAGGCATATCAGCTAAAATTCCGCGTGCGATGGAGGGTAATAAAAAAAACTCTGTATTCGTGAGCGGGGATCAGCGGACCAACCCTCTGTAGACGTCGCCGAAGGAGCCGCGGCCGATGAGGTCGCGGTTGCTGAAGCGCGCCTCTGTGGCGGCAGCCATCGACGCCGAGTCCGACATCCTTCCCCGCCCCTCGCTCCGGCTCCCTGAGATCTCGGCGGCGCCGCCGGAGCTAGGGTTATTGAGGGAAGAGGAGATCGCAGGATTCGTCCTCCTCCGGGGCTAGGGTTTGATTCGGGGGCGTGTTTGTGTCGCCTACTCTCTCATCGGCGGCTCGCTGCTTCCGGCTTCGGCCATTTTTTACATGTCGCGAGATTTGGTGCAGGTGCTTGGTCTGTTCATCTGGGCTCTGGGCGAGTGGAGTGGCCAAGGTGGTGGGGCCGCGTTGAAGAGCTGGAAGGTGGGGCCCTGTGGAAGAGCTGAAAGGTGGGGCACCGAGGTCAGAGGCTGAAAGGGGGATGGCCTATTGCAAATAGCAATTTCCCCCCTAAAAAAAAACACACCCATACGCATTTTATAGCTGAGATTTATCAAGGAAAGTGAGTAAAATAGACCGGCGGTTCTCGAACTTGTCGGCCAATTTCGTCCTGGTCAGTAATCAAAATATACGTAATTTACGGTACTTTAATATGTTTTAGGGGCCGAAAAAGTCCCTTCCCGCAAAGCTCCCTAATGGCCTATTCAATTCCCCGCTGTCCAGAAGGAGGCGTTGCTCGCAAAGATCTCTGGTGAGACGAATGTCTCCACAGTCAACTATGCACACAACGTGGCAAGCATGACCTTCTTGACCTCATCCCTCGTCTCCACCAAAGTCGTAGCCCATGCAGAACGGAAGGGCTGCATCGGTGCTCCAGCAGAGCATACCCCGTGTGTCTATGACAAGCCTACCTATCAGAGGCGTGTCCGACGCTCCCGAGCCCCCAGACAGTGGGGCGGACATGGGGGTGCCCGACATTTTTACGGGGGGAGGTGGGGACCGATGAGGGTGCCGTTGTGACCGTTTTTCGGTCTGGACCCCCATTGGTCCTATTGGGAGGCTTCGGAGGTGTCGGTGGATATTATACCTGGCCAAAACTCGGTTGGGACGGGCTTCAGGTCAGGCCCAAAAAAGCCCGACCATGAAAACCCAGGCCCAAGCCCGACCCGACTGTCGAGCCACAGAAATCGGGCCCGAGCCCAAAAGGCCCAACTAGGCCCAATCGGCCAAAATCATGTTTTCGGCAAGCCCGGTCCGGCACAAGCCTGCACATGGCCAGGTATAGTGGAGATATTTCATGCACTAGTGCAATCCACATATACTGTAACATCCCCTCTCACGTGTGACTCGGAGAGACCAACATGTGCAATAGGAAGAGAGTGACAACACGCGAGTCTCAGAGGTAGGGGTGGCCGGGTGGGCATAGAACCGAAAGAACAAACCGTTTTTACCTAGACTGAAGCCGAAGTGACCGAAACCAATTTCTTCGATACTTAGCTCGGTTATACCGAAGTGGTTTGTGTGTACATCCCAGCTTGATTTCGGTACGAAACCGAGTACCGAACCAATTGGTCAGTTTAGCGAACGCTCGGTTCCACTGATTGCTAAAGACAGGTCGATGCACGTTTTATGAAAACCGATAACTCTAAAACACTTAAGTGCTGAACCGTTCGGTTTTGAACCATACCACCACCCTACTCAGGGCCTCTTTGATTCATAGGATAAGAAAAATGTATGAATAGAAAACCTAAAAGATTGGAGTGGCATGTCTAATTGAATCATATGGGAAGAAAGATTCTCTTTGATTATGGTGAAGGAATTTTTCATGAGTCTACAGCTCATTTTTTTCCTATGGGATTTGCACTACAAGATTCGTATGGGAATAATTCCTATAGGATATGATCATATGAATCAAACAACTTTCATAGGAAATTTTCCTATATGAACCACTCCTCCAAAAATAATATCATATTCCTTTAATCAAAGGCTCCTCAGAGGTATGGCTCAAAAGGCATATATATGGACACAAAATGGGGCTACGAGCAATTGTGTAATAAAATGTGAAAGTCAGGACTCGAGATCGAGATAGTAGGCTCAGCTACCATGTCATGTTTCATGCACTGTCCAACGCAATCAAAAGTCTAAACTCATGGTGATGGAAAGGGCTAGTGCAATCCACGTATACTCTCTAAAATCCTATATCAACAAAATACAATATATGATCCTATATTATCAACAAAATACCATATATGGTTGATCTCATATTTACGTTATCTAACACAACCCACGGCCTCTACCTATGAGGCAGAGTGTCAAGTAAATCCCACTCCTAATTCATTTAAAGATTTCTAGTTCAAAATTTTGATAGAAATATTGAACCAAAAAATTCAAATGAACTAGAAGTGGGATGAAAGTGAGATTTCACTTGCATTCCTGCTAGGCTGCTACCAGGGAATCCTATGCCGCTGAGAGCTCATAGAGAAAGTACCAGCGGACGCCATACAATGCTTTTGCAATGTCCAGCTGTTCCGGACTTCAGGTGCAGGCGCCGACCAACACCACGGACATACATGAATGAGCGCCATCGCTGCTCTACCCACTAAACCAAGCAACAAACAGCAAAACCGAGGCAAATCTCAGTAGTTTTTTACCAGAGCCATTAGCCAATTAGTACAAACCACAGGAAATTATAGTTAGAAAGGAGCAACTTTGAACGCAATTCGTATCAAATCTGGAAGGACATAGAACTCAGTCGGCGAATGATGGGTGGTTCTGGTTCATGAATTCATCACTCACAGCTCGATGGGGTCAGAGGCCACGGACCCTTTCCCTCCCCGGTGCTTGAACCTCTTGCCCTGCACGCAGCGTCGGTTGCTCCTTCGGAGCACGCCGCCATGTCGCTTCCGCCCCTCTCGGCCTCTCTCGTCCTCGTCATCCTCGCTGTTCTCGCTCCATTCCAGTGCCACCTCTTCCCCAGGCGTGCCAGACACGCCCCCCACCTCCTCCTCCCTTGGCTTGTCACAGCATTTCGGCGTAGGTTGATCGCTGCTGTTCTGCATCGCTTCATCAGGCACGGGCTCCAGAGCTTCGGCCGTCGCAGGGCCATCTGTTGTGCCGGTGGCCGCTTGTTCGCACGCTGGTATGACATGAGGGTGTGGTGCAGTTAACTCAGGCCGTGAGGTCCCCCTACCTCGAGCTTCGACAGTGACATTGCCTTCCTTCATGTGAGAAGTCTCGAGTAGCTCATGGATCCGAGCATCGTCCTCATTCTCCTCGCTGCTGTCGCTCAAATCTAGTACCTCCTCTTTCCCTGGCGTGCCAGACATGTCTCCCACCTGCTCCTCCATCGGCTTGTCACCGCATTCCGGCACAGGTTGGTCGCTGCTGTTTTGCATCGCTTCATCAGGCACAGGCTCAGGAGCTTGGGCCGTCGCTGGACCATCTGTTGTGCCAGTGGCCGCTTGTTCACACACTGGTATGGCAATGGCAGGATCGTGTGGTGCAGTCAACTCAGGTCTTGAGGTCCGCCCACGTCGAGCATAGACAACGACATTGCCTTCCTTCTTGTGAGAAGCCTCGAGTAGCACGCGGATCCGAGCAAACGACCTGGATACCTCGACGGGAAGTGACTGTCGCTCGAGAAATCGCATTATGGTTGGGAGCTCCTCCTTGATTTTCTTCACCTAAAATTATATGGAAAATGGCAAGGTCAGTTAGGTTTGTGGACAAAGCTCGCCCTCATATATGCATTACATTTATGGACTAGAGTTTACCACTGTCAGCAAACTGAGATCATGAAATTCTCGTGCCGTGCTCGCTGCGGTTAAAACACCTTTGGTAGTATTAGAATTGGCAGGAACTGTTGTATGATCATGACGAGCAGCATTGGTCAATTGCTCGAAATGTTTGATCTCTGATGCATATTCGAGGCTCCAATCCACTGATGCATTCCACTGATGTCGTTGGAGACAAGGGACATCATTGAGCTGATGCTGTTCTTGACCAAACTGACGAGCAAACCGATCTGGCGCATATACTTCCCTGATGTTATAGCTGATCAGCCATGTTCTGGAGAAGCAGACGTTTTCAGGTGCCACACAGAAGTTGGGAATGAATGCAGGATCCATGTCCTTATAAGGTTCCCAGTTGACCTATTAAGATCACATACTTTGTATGGTTAAATTCAAATGGCAAGTAACAAATGCTAAAGTGTGGCTATGTATAACGAAAAGGTAGGCTCACATCTGAAACTCGAAGATGACTGAAAGCTTTTCTGATATCTGAAACTTTATTTGCCGGTTTGGTGATTGTGCGCCGTGCCCACCTGCACGCTCGTGGGAAGACATGTGCTGGAGCATCATCCGTCTCAGGGCGCATTGCTGGTATATATTCATATATCCATCCCTTTGTAGAAACCCAAAAATACATTAGAAAAAATCCATAGTGGAACAGTGTAACAACTCGATTTCAAATAGAAATCTAGAAAACAGGGAAAGATTTTATTATGTACTATCATCCTATGCTTGTTTCTATCAACTACCATTCTCCTGATGAATTCTTTCTTGTTTTAAGACGTGTCAACCATGAGCAACTTCGTAAATTCATCCAGCAGCAAAAACTTTATAGATGCTCTATACATCAATACATGATATTACGTCACTTTTTTCTTTTTTCTGCTCCTATTTGTCTGTGCATGTAACATCATCACTATTCTCAAAAACTTATTATAAAAAATTATTCCACAACGCTGGAATATATTCACGCATTACCCCGACCCTTTGCAGGGACTCAAAATACATTGGAACAGCTTTCACAATCTAACAGTAGAGTTTGTGAAGAAAAGAGGAAAACAATTATCTACAGTAACATTATCACTGTTAAAAGCCATTGGTGCTAGTACCTGTTTCTTTTCACTGTTTCTGACAAATCTAACAATTACAATTTTATTCAACCCGACAAGAAAAAAACATTTTGTTCAACTTAGAAAACCTTTTAGAAAGTTCCATAGAATTGGAAAACATTTGCTGTTCTAAACTGAAGTACGACTTGCCCTGGTTAATGAGCGTTCACATACCATGAGCAGAGTGGCGCTGCCGAATAGCCTTTTTCTGGAGGAAGACATCGCCTTAAAGAGATCTCTGTAAAGTTGAGCAAGAGCAGCAGCCCCCCACGCGTATTGTCGTACTTCCTCAAAGTTTGACAAGAGAGGTAAGTACTTTGGCGAGACATAGCCCCTTTCTTTGTCCGAAAACAGAGTTGCTCCAATCAAGTACAATAGATATGCTCTTGTGCTGTACACAACTTCTTCATCAGTTGGGTTTTCCGACAGCTGGCTAAACTTGGAGCGTAACCAAGAGAGATTCACACGACTACCCTGCAGTGCATGGAACCAGGAATTTGACCTAAGTATTGGAGGAAAAGCTGCTCTGACGACATGTTCTGCACAGCCCCGATGGTCAACGCACGGCCTATCACTGGAATCCCCAGTATGTAGGCAGTGTCTCTGAGTGATGGTGCCATTTCAAAGTCATGGAACCTTGCTGTGTTCGTTTCTTTGCTCCACAGCTCGCAGAATGCCTGGAGCACAGTGCGGTTGATGACCAGATCTGCCGTGTGTATCAGATTGCCGAGCCCACTGACATCAACTAAATGTTGCTGCCGTTCGTTCAGCTTCCATGTCTCAAGCCCCTCAGTCATCTGGCACACTGATAGTACACGACTATCCTACATGATTGAGCATATCGTGTTAAGATTTTAGCACAAATTATGCACACGATAACCAACGGAAGGTTTGGCAAATTGGTGTCACTTGGTTTGTGAAAATAAATACCTGATTGCAACTTTCTCCTGTTGGTACTGCCTCAGAGGATTCCAGTTAGTTCTGCCAAGATAAATCACCTTAGTTCTTCAAATAAAATGAAGTACAAGAAATGTTCACGAAGGGGACACAATGAAAAGCTATGTGATAAGTGCATGCCAAATAAGAAATCACACACAGGATCTATTGTCAGAATAGAGTACATTCTGAACTTGATGGAAGATCTAATCAGAGAGTGTACAGGGTCTACTGTTTATATGATTTACTGATCATTTTTCAAGACTTTGCTCCCCTCCAGTAAATGGAAAATAACATCAACAGAGAATCAGATGTTTTCATTTTTATAAAACACCAACTAGTACTACCTCCTTGCCAAAATATAGTACACATGAGATTTTTTTGAAGTCAAACCGTGAAAACTTTGACCAAGTTTATAGGAAAAATATTAACATCTATAATACCAAATCAATACCATTGGATTCATTATGAAGTACATTTTCATATGGTATTTGGTATTGTAGATATAGATAATTTTCTCAATAAACTTGGTCGAAGTTAGTGAAGTTTGACTTCGCGGAAACCAATGTGCACTATATTATGGCAAGGGATTTCCTCGAACATTCTGAGGTTTTACAATACATGGTAACAGGAAGTTGGTAAGAATGTGGATTTCAGATTTTCAGTGGTTAGACCTTGAGATTAAATACAATCATCAAAACCAATTATCGGGAGTTCGAGTGGTAAAAAGGGAAGCAACCACAGATTGTACTCAACAAGATTGTGAGATCGGTTGACAAGACAGTGGCTTCAAGAAGATGAAAATTCAGAATGCTGGAAAAGCATAAACAACTGCAATGACTCAAGGGAAATCTGCTAAAAAAACTCAAGGGGGAACATTTAGCTAGGAGTTTTTTCCATCAAAATCATCCATCGTAGTTGAAGTGAACACAAAGATGCACTATTACGAACAATAAGAAATCAACCACTTAAATTAACTACAAACAGGAGAAGAAATTATGTCCCTAAGTTGATACTTGTGCTAGATGAAGAGCATGATCCAGTCATTTATCACAGGAAAATAAGATCAGAAAGTGGGCTAACAAAATACCAGAGAAATATATCTGGCCAGGCCATTATGGTTCCCCTTCTGGACTGAAAAAACATGCCAATTTTTACCTCTCGTTTCAGAACCCAACCCACTATTGGCACTGTGCAGCTTCAGACCTTGTTTGGTACTAGAGTTTTTTAGGGGATTAGTGGGGATAATCCCCACAGGGATTGGGTGACACCCCTACCTTCACCCAATCCCCGTGTAATCCCAAACCCCTATCTATAATCCCCAATCCCTCACTATTAACTAATAAAAACTGAATCTTTTCATCAATGACATGGATAGACATAAGTATTTTAATAAAAATTTAACCTTTGCAAATTGCAACGACGTCGGATAGTGACATACTATTATTGAACGACTATATATTAGATACCAGTGGTTCCATCATCAAAACCAGTTTGGGTGCTAAGAGAAAGTTGCAGACAACGACTATTAAACGTGAAGCAACAAGTCTATGTCAGCCGCTTTGAGCATTCAGCTTAATGAGATGAAGAGGTCTATGGAAAAGAAAGGGAAGATGTTAGTTCCCAGAGATCCCAGAGAGTTAACAACTACGTAGTTCTCAAAGAGTTAAACAACTATGCTTCAGTATATGGAATATTACTTGTCCAAATGAGACAGCCAAGTCCTTTTTTCCAGTAGAAGTGAGTTTTTGATATGATGGTGTTGTTAGATGTGTATAGCTTTACTGTTCATCTACTGTTCACCTCATGTATATGTACTGGCCTTTGGCCCCATTGGAATATAGTTGCTCATTCATAACATGGTACCAGAGCTTAGGTTGCTCTCCTCCTCCTCGCGCGCTGCAACTCCGCGTGCTGTCGCCGTCGTCGCCGTTGCTCTGGCCGACCTGCGCCCTTCTTCTTCCTCCTGCTGACCTGCTGCCCGGCCGCCGCCGTCCCCACGGCCTGCTGCCGGCCGTGGCCGTCTGCCTCCGGCCGCCGCCGCTCCGACCGTCTGCTGCCCAGCCCCGCCGCTACGGGCTGCTGCCCCGCCGGCTTGCTCGCTCACCATCGATGGAGACGAGGTGAGCATCGCGTCGGGCTTCCGGTACTGATCCCGGAAATTTCCGGATTTCAAACCGGATTCCAAAAACCGGTACTGGGCTCTCCCAGAATCTCCCGGTTCTCGCCCGGTGTTGACCCGGAGTTCATTCCGGATTGTTCCGGTACCAGGCCCGGAAAATTCCGGATTTCATACCGGATTTCATACCAGGCCCAGAAAATTTCGGATTTGAAACCGGATTCCAACAGAGCAGAAAGCTCGTGATGTCTTCTTCGGGCTATGTTGCTATTCCTCGGTGCTCTGTGATCTTTGATGGCACCAACTACGCCGACTTTGTGGGCTTTATGCGTATCCACATGCGTGGCCTCCTGCTGTGGGGTGTTCTCTCTGGCGAGGTCTCCTGTCCGCCGTGCCCGTTGCTCCTGTGGCTCCCACCCCACCGGTGCCACCCGTTCTTGCCGCTGATGCTTCTCAGGCTGATCGGGATGCCGCCAAGAATGCTGATGATCTTGCAGTTGAAGCCTATGACCAGCAGGTATCGGATTACTCGAGTCTCTCTCCATCTATCGGGATGCTCTGTCTGTTTACACTCAGTGGTGCAATGATGATGCTCGTGCTGCTGCCGTCCTCACTGCTAGTGTTCTACCCCAGTTTGCCTCTGAGTTTATGGGCTGGGCGCTGCTGCTGCGATGTGGACTTATCTTTGTCAGCGCTATCAGCCCTCTGGTGATGCTCTCTACCTATCTGTAGTGCGTCAGGAGCATGATCTTCAGCAGGGTGACTCTACTGTTGATGAGTTCTACACACAGTGCTCTGCCATCTGGCGTCAGCTTGACTCTCTGAGGACAGTTGTTTGTGGTGCTTGTCGCTGCTGTCAGTCAGTGAGGTCAGATTTGGAGTTTCAGCGTGTACATGAGTTCCTGTCTCGCCTCCGTACAGAGTTTGAGCCTCGGCGTGCTCACCTGCTTGCCCGTGGTCGTCGTGTTCCTATATCAGAGGTGCTTGCAGAGCTTCGAGCTGAGGAGACACGTCTCCGTTCTGCTGGTTTGCTTGTGGTTCCCACTGTGCTCTCTGCCCGAGCTCCTGTGTCGTCTGCTCCACCGCTGCTCCCCACTCCCTCAGGGGGGTGAGCGGGCGCCCGCCTTATGCACGATCAGGTCGGCGCTCTCACACCTTCTGTGGCTACTGCAAGAAGCCGGGTCACCCAGAGTCTGACTGTCACCAGAAGCAGCGTGACCTGAGTCGCTCCTCTACTGCATCACTCACAGACCAGGACATTGTGCGGCTCAAGCGTATACTGGCTTCCTCGGGTTCTTCCTCGACAGGCACTGCTGCCTCCCTGACTGCTTCCACTACTGCTGCTCCGCCACCACCGCCTACACAGTCAGGTACATCTCCGTGGGTTCTGGATTCTGGAGCTTCCTTTCACATGTCTTCTGATTCTTCTCTCTGTCTTCTCTTCGACCTCTTGATTCTCCTGTCAATGTTCTTACTGCCGACGGCACACCGCTTCCTGTTGCTAGTCGTGGCACTCTTTCTACTCCGTCCTTCTCTGTTCCTGGTGTTTCTCATGTTCCTCGTCTTACCATGAATCTTTTCTCTGCTCAACTTGCTGATTCTGGTTGTCGTGTCATTCTTGATCCCGACTCTTGCTCTGTTCAGGATCGTCGCACCAAGGCTCTAGTTGGAGCTGGCCCTCGGCGCCATGATGCTCAGGGCCTTTGGGAGGTTGACTGGCTTCGTGTTCCTTCCGCTGCCACCACACCCGCCAGCTCGCATGCTCTTGCTGCCTCCTCCTCTGCGTCCTTCCAACAGTGGCATCATCGACTTGGTCATATATGTGGCTCTCGCTTGTCCTCGCTAGTGCATCAAGGTGTCTTAGGGTCTGTCTCTGGCGATGTATCTTTACATTGTAATGGTTGTAGACTTGGCAAACAGACTCAATTACCTTATCCTACGAGTGAGTCAGTCTCTCAGCGTCCTTTCGACTTAGTGCATTCTGATGTATGGGGTCCTGCTCCCTTCGATTCGAAAGGTGGTCATCGCTACTATGTTCTATTTATTGATGACTTCTCTCGCTACACTTGGCTCTATTTTATGAAATCTCGCAGCGAGGTTCTCCCTATATACAAGCGATTTGCTGCCATGGTACACACCCAGTTTTCCACGCCCATTCGTGTTTTTCGTGCTGACTCGGCTGGTGAGTATATCTCCCAGATGTTGCGTGGTTTTCTTGCTCAGGAGGGTACTCTTGCCCAGTTCTCTTGTCCTGGTGCCCATGCTCAGAATGGCGTTGCTGAGCGCAAGCATCGCCACCTCCTTGAGACGGCTCGTGCGATGATGATCGCTGCCTCTCTTCCTCCCCACTTTTGGGCTGAGGCTGTTTCCGCATCCACCTATCTTATCAACATCCAGCCTTCGGCTGCCTTGCAGGGTGGTATCCCCATGGAGCGTCTCTCGGGTCGTTCTCCTGACTACTCATCTCTTCGCATGTTTGGGTGTGTGTGCTATGTTCTCTTAGCTCCCCGCGAACGCACCAAATTGACCGCTCAGTCGGTTGAGTGTGTCTTTCTTGGCTATAGTGATGAGCACAAGGGCTATCGATGTTGGGATCCTGTTACTCGTCGGCTCCGTATTTCCCGTGATGTCACCTTTGATGAGTCTCGTTCGTACTATCCGCGTCCTACTGCCTCGACCTTTTCGGTTGAGGATATCTCCTTTCTTATACTTCCCGACACATCTCCCTCCGTGCCTCATGTTCCTCCTCCACCTCCACCTCCGCCGAGTCCCACTGTTCCCGATACACCCGACACCATCCTCTTCTCCTCCCTCGCCACCTCCCTCTCCAGTGCATCCTACCCTCTCTCCCTTTCCTCTCCACTACACTCGTCGCCCTCGTGTTGAGGATGATCCCTCTGACATGCCCTCTACTTCCGGAGCGCCACCTTCCCCGTGTACACCGGTTCATAACCTTCGTCTCGGCCTTCGTTACGGTCTCCTGATCGCTATTCTCCTTCCCAGTTTGGTCTTTCGGCTGTTGTTGAGCCCTCTTCCTATCGGGATGCCATGGCTCAGTCTGAATGGCAGCTTGCGATGGCTGAGGAGATTGCTGCACTTGAGCGCACTGGCACGTGGGATCTCGTTTCCCCTCCTCCTGGTGTTCGTCCCATCACATGCAAGTGGGTCTATAAGATCAAGACTCGCTCCGATGGTTCTCTTGAGCGTTACAAAGCTCGGCTTGTGGCTCGTGGCTTTCAGCAGGAGCACGGCGCGATTATGATGAGACGTTCGCTCCCGTCGCCCACATGACCACTGTTCGCACTCTTCTCGCTGTGGCTTCTGTTCGTCATTGGTCTGTGTCTCAGCTTGACGTCCAGAATGCTTTTCTCAATGGTGAGTTGCGTGAGGAGGTTTATATGCAGCCACCACCGGGGTACTCTGTTCCTGATGGTATGGTCTGCCGTCTTCGGCGCTCCCTCTATGGCCTTAAACAAGCCCCTCGCGCCTGGTTTGAGCGTTTCGCCTCTGTGGTGACTGCCGCTGGTTTCTCGCCTAGCGACCATGACCCCGCGTGTTTGTCCACACCTCACCTCGTGGTCGGACGCTCCTCCTCTTATATGTTGATGACATGATCATTACTGGCGACGACCCTGAGTATATTGCCTTTGTTAAGGCCCGCCTCCGTGAGCAGTTCCTGATGTCTGATCTTGGTCCTCTTCGCTATTTTCTTGGGATTGAGGTCTCTTCGACTTCTGATGGCTTCTTCATCTCCCAAGAAAAATATATTCAGGATCTTCTTGCTCGTGCCGCTCTTGGTGATGAGCGCACTGCTGAGACTCCTATGGAGCTCAATGTTCAGCTTCGTGCTACTGATGGTGATCCCCTCACAGACCCCACACGCTATCGCCACCTTGTTGGGAGCCTTGTCTACCTAGCTGTCACTCGTCCAGATATATCATATCCTGTCCACATTCTGAGTCAGTTCGTTTCAGCTCCCAGCTCTGTCCACTATAGTCACCTCCTTCGTGTTCTCCGATATCTTCGTGGCACGATCTCCCGTCGCCTTTTCTTTCCTCGCTCCAGCTCTCTCCAGCTCCAGGCCTACTCTGATGCTACGTGGGCTAGTGATCCTTCTGATCGCCGCTCGCTGTCTGCCTATTGTGTTTTTCTTGGAGGATCTCTCATTGCCTGGAAGACGAAGAAGCAGACTGCAGTTTCCCGCTCTAGTGCAGAGGCTGAGTTGCGAGCGATGGCTATGTTGACGGCTGAGGTGACCTGGTTGCGATGGTTACTAGAGGATTTTGGTGTTACTGCTGCTGCACCGACTCCTCTATTGTCAGACAGTACAGGTGCTATCAGCATTGCGCGTGACCCGGTGAAGCATGAGCTCACCAAGCACATCGGTGTCGATGCCTCCTTTGTGCGTGCTGCTGTGCAGGACCAGCTTCTTGCTCTTCACTATGTGCCCTCTGAGTTACAGCTGGCGGATTTCTTCACGAAGGCACAGACTCGAGCGCAGCATGGGTTCTTTCTCTCCAAACTCAGTGTTGTTGATCCACCATGAGTTTGAGGGGGGTGTTAGATGTGTATAGCTTTACTGTTCATCTACTGTTCACCTCATGTATATGTACTGGACTTTGTCCCCATTGAAATATAGTTGCTCATTCATAACAGGTGTATGCTCTAGGACCAGTAATCTGCATCCATATCCTAAAACCCATGTGCATTCGACACACAACAAATGCTGCACTACTTGAACCAGTGCCAAATATTTTCGGAATTAGGCACTAGTGAACCTGTGCCAAATAATTTGTAAACTAGACTGAGACCGCCCTAGCATACCGAAGCTGCAAAAAAACTAAAATGTTCATCTGCAAACCCCGTTTGGGGCATCCGTGCCTGACCAAACACCATTCGCGTTTCAGACAAACTCTTAC
Source organism: Poa pratensis (assembly GCA_947311845.1). Lineage (NCBI taxonomy): Eukaryota > Viridiplantae > Streptophyta > Magnoliopsida > Poales > Poaceae > Poa > Poa pratensis. The sequence goes on along the minus strand of CAMZMU010000092.1, from coordinate 38,390,954 downwards.
CAACTGAACAACATTCTCATTCATAAGCACGGGAAGATTCGGAGTAAGAGAAGTAATCTAGTAGGAAACCGGGGTGATATTTACATTAACTGAAGCAATAGCACCTACCGACGGCTTGAAGGCCAGTTCACCGGAGAAGCTTCGCCGTCGCGGAAAGATCCCCCACAGCCGCCGATGTCGACTGGCTTCTTCCTGCGGAGCCCAGAGTTAGGGTTTCGTCAAGAGACGGGATGTGGGGAATGGGAAACAGACCTGCCCGTCTCGCCGCCCACTCTCCCGCCGCCGTGCCTCCCCTCTCGCCGCAGCTCCGCGCCGCCCCACTCGCTACGCCACGGCCCGGAGAAAACGCGAAGTAGGGGACTATGAAGTAGGAAGAATAGGCAAGAAAGTTGGGATTTTCCGGGCGGACTCACGAGCGGAAGTTCATCATCCTAGACGAAAGAGAAAGTGAACTGAAAATGCAGAGAAAATTGGGACCAGGGGCTGCCTCTTTAACACCAACAAACGCATTTTCCGTCAAATCGCCATGAGAGAGAAAAGAACACCACAGAGAATCGCAGGAAGAGGAAGTGTAGAGTGGCGAAGAGCAGCGGGTTTTGGGCGACGGACGGACTGCTCCTTTGGGAAAGGGTGAATAATGAATGCTCTGCCCGCGCTGACATGTGGGGCCAGGAACGCCCCGAAGCCAAAACGTGGCACCGGTGATTTCTTTCTTTTTCTTTTTGTTGGTAGAGGAATTCATGGCGTTGTCCTCAATGGTGCTAGCGGTACCACTTACCAGTACCACTTGACGACGGCGTGCCCTCGCCCACCGATGTCTCACCGGATTCTTGTAGAGATGTAAAATTCAAGAAGAAATTATTAAAATGTCATCGAACAATTGCCGCGTTTACCATTAAAGTAGTCGCCGTCTTGAGAATGCCATAACGAACATCGTCATTCCGAGAATGACATTTCCGTCAGCTGACCGTTAAGTGTCTCGTGGAAATACTATTATTCCTTGTTTCAGTTGGTGCCGCTATCCGTGTTTCAAGTATCTACCGGTCTTTTTTTATTTTTTGCGGAGAAGTATCTACCAGTCTGTGTCTCTGTGACTGCAAATTGGTTCATGTATGTTTGCATGCACCCACGCGAAAAGTCACTTTGACTACCGAACATCAGTGCTCACTCTTTTTGAAAAAAATCAAAAATATACTTAAAGTTTTTTAAAAGATCTGAAAATAATCCGGCATGTTCTCTGTATACTACAAGCATGTCAAAACATAATGCGAAATTCTTTATATTATGGGCCACAAGAAAATAACAAAAGTTAGAAATTTGAAACAACTATTTTCATATATGTACATGATTGTTGTTGATGATTAGTAGCGTACTACTATCGAGAAACAGTACAGTCTCGTTTGGACCGTGTATTTTTATTTTTCACATTCCCGTTTATTTTCCTGTGGGAATTGAGGAATTCATGGTTGGATGTGTTCCGAAGACGATTTTGGATTGGATTGAGCGACCACACAGTGCAGCTTACAGGAAGAGACTCTGCACTTGTGATATCTGCGATAACCATATGAACCTGAGAGGATACCACATATCTGGTGCAAGGTTGCGCCATCCACCTTGGCTCCACAGCATAGATTAGCTATCCGAACTGCAAAAGGGTAGGTTTTCACTCACTACGAGCAAACGCCTACAATCCTACATACAGTGGCGGAGCCAGCGCCCGGCTAGCCTGGGCAGCTGCCCGGGCTTACACGGTGCATCTCCTTAGAAGTTTTAGTACAGAAAGTAGTGATTTCATTTGGGCAAAAGCTGCTAAGCTTGGCTGCACTCACGTCTTGCCCAGGCTCTAATCTTAAGCTTGCTCCGCCACTGCCTACATAGATCAGTTAACAGTCGATGGCAGCCTCACAACAGGCCTGGTTGTCCACTACTTTGTATATACAATGGCAAGACCAACCGGTCTCCATCAGAGGAAGACTGGGTTGGTCTCCTCGGCACCCACCCCATCCCGGTGCTTGAGCATTTTGAGCTGCACACAGTGCCTTCTGCTCCTCTGGGTTCCGTCTTCATCAGGGTGTTGTCGCCTGCGCTTCCTTGATCCCGGCGAGCTCGAGTCTGGAGAGGAAGAGGACTCTGTCGTCAGATGCGACATTTGCCATGGCTCCATCATCTCCTGATTCCTGAACACTTCCCCTCCGTTGAGCAGAGGGGCAGTGCCATCCAGCACCTTGTCATACCTGCTACTAGTCTGATAAGGTACCAGCGCGCATGGATACCGGTTTTCCCCGGAGTCCTGTGGGCTTGAAGGTTGAAAGAGGGGAGGGTTTTTCGCCCTCTTTCTTGGGTTCTTTGCTCCGACAGTGATATTCTTGCACTGGGTTGCTTCATCTTTTCCTGGATTGCTCTGTGCTGGGGAGTAAATTTTGATCATCATACTCACCTTCTCTAGGAAGCTTGCAACCTCTGGAGGGAGTACCTGTCCCTCCAAATGGCGATCAATTACTGGGAGCTCATTCTTCAAATCTTCAACCTACAACCCACGGCCAATGATCACATCAAGGATCACCGAATAAGAAAAATGTATGAAGAAATAGATTATTTATTTGGGGGCTTACCATCATAGAGAAGTTCTGAGATGTACCCTGGCTGCATCCTGTAGTGCTCTGTCCAGCTATATACTCACTCGGGAGGGAGTTGATATTAGTTTCCGTAGAAGGGATGAAACGACAGCCAACCAACTGATGGAAGTCCTCAATCTCACGAGCATACTCAACCCTCCAGTCCTTCGCCTTACTCCAAGTTCTTCTTGCCCACATTGGCACCTGATAGAGGCGACCTTGCTCCCTCCCAAACTGCCTAGTAAATCGGTCAGGTACATACACCTCTTTTATGTTAAAGTTGATTAGCCATGTCCGAGAGTGGCAAATGTTATCTGCTGCAGTGCAATATCCTGGAACAATTGCGGGATTTATGTCCTTGTAAGGATTCCAGTTGACCTGAAAAATGATTAAGATATAAATACTCAACATCAATACAAATGTATAAATTTGTAAATAGGTAATCTGGACTTACATCAGACAACTGAAGCTGCTCAAAATCCTTTCTCCATTCCAAAACTTTCTTTCTCTGCCCACGTGTTGCTCCTCCAAAGTTCCATCGGCATGCCCGGGGCAGCAAGGTGTTCTGATTCTTTTGTTGGGGTTGAGTTAAAGGAATATACTCATAAATCCAAGCCTTGTAGAAACAAGGGAAATCTGTAAGTAGTGAACAAGATGGTACATAACTTGAGATAACAATAGAAATACTCAAGAGATGGTACCATGAGCAAAGTTGCACTGCCAAGAAACTGGGTAGTGGCATTTGGTGTTACTGCAACAGACAATCCTCTGTACAAATGAGCAAGGGCTGCAGCCCCCCAAGCATACTCATGTATCTTCCTAAAATCCCCCAGAAGTGGTAGGTATCTCGGGGATACAAAGCCCCTCATTGTGTCAGGAAACAAGGTGGAGCCAACCAAATATAGAAGGTATGCTCGGGTGCTAAATGCAATGTCATTTATGGTAGGGTTTTCTGGCAGTTGATGGAATTTCCTGTACAACCAAGTCAATCTGATCAAGCCACATAGTTGCTCTCCGCTTCCAGGGCTCTCTCCTAAGTAATGCAAGCACATGCGATTCACAGCTTCATCACCAATGGGTTCTGCCGTCACCACATGACCAGTCACTGGAATTCCAAGAATGTACGAAACATCACGGAGAGACGGTGCCATTTCAAATCCCACGAAATGTGCAGTATTTGTTTCATTGTTCCATCTCTCACAAAAGGCTGTAAGCAAGGAACGATCAATGGTAAATCCTGTGGTAAGAGCAAGATGTCCAAGACCACTAGCATTCACTAGCTGTTGTTGTTCATCAGTTAGAACCCATTCTTTTAGCTTCCGTGTCTGCTGGCTTGGTAGCAGAACACCGTACCGCTGTAGAAAAAAGGGTTTGTCAGTATGTAGTTTTGCTCACGACAGCCAAGTGAAAATGAAGGAGGAAAGAGCTACATACTGTCCAGTTTTGTGAGCTACCAACTGCTCTTCGGCCATTTGGTTTTTGTTGCTGCGTTTTCTGACCCTGAGATGTGAGGTCCATCTTATCCTGGGAAACATGATACGGAAATGAAGATAAATGTTCCACGTCCACTATTGCTAGAAAAAAAAGGTAGATCGAACAGGGATGCTGTCACTTGTGCAGTTACAACTGAGGCAAGGAAGAACAAATTGGAAGCAGTGCATTAAAGTGAAATAGTGCATGCCTGGCAAGAAAACACATTGTTTCTTATAATTGTTAAAAGTGATGACCAGCAATTACTAAATTCAAATACACCAATTCTGAGATCAGTCTGAGTAACAATATTATCTTGCCCTTAAGTAATCAGCAGTTCAGTTCAGATGTGCATGGCACATCTTTGAATGCCACCAGTATCTTGTAGCATTTCAAGGTCCACAAACAAACTCTTCTAGCAATATTGCTCTTTCCTGAACTAATATTGATTTGGCTGTCTAGCAAAACATAATAATAGGGCAGGACGCTCGTAATAACTTTGAACCTTCTGTAATAAATGTTCCAAGGGTTCTATGAGATTTGTTCCAGGTGTTCTATGAGATTTGACACCAAATCATGCAGGTTTAAATCTTCATATATTTTGGTAAGCAAGTTAGCTCTACAGCCTCTCATGATAGATTGTCGTGTAAACCAATTACCAGGACGGTAGTTCATCTTGCGGGACGTGATCCCAATGAAACCGGGTCAATTAATCCGGATGACCAAGCTACAATGCTATTTGATGCAATATAATGATCTAAGCATATGTGCAAAAGGAGAAACATAAAATAGAACCTTTGCTGGTGTGTGTAAGTTATCACCTACTCCTCCGTTCCATTTTAGTTGACTCCAAAACGGATGTATCTAGGAGTAGTAGGCAGATCCAGTTTTTAATAAAGGTGATTTATATTGTGGAAATTTTCAACGTTCTCATGGCAGATCTAGCAAATGGACACAATATGGGCAGACAATAACAGAATGATGCTGTGTTGTCAAATATAGCATACTTTTTTCCTAGAAAGCCTTTACAATAAATAAGTGCCACGAAACCTGTGGGGTCAGCAAATCACGTAGGGAGGACTGTGTTGTGCATCAATCATCACAATAGCTAGAGATGAAACACAAGCAAGACAGCAAGAGTCATCTATCGTAAATAAAATTATCATAATTAAAAGTTAAGACTGGTCCAGAACTATTGCGCTTTAGATGTTACTACCCTTTCGTGAGCAAAATTAAATAAAATCTAGTTGCATCTTGAATGCTTTTGGTTATGTAATCTTCTCATACTGGAGCGGGAATCCATTTGGCGTTTATCTGCAAACTAGCCCTAAACAGAGTGTTCAAAATTCAGAAAGAAATTTGGGAGTATTTGAGTTTCAATATCATTTTTAATTGACTAAGAACAGAACAAGGTTGACTTAAAATTAGGCCCATATATCCAAATCTCTGCCCTAATGTAGAATACTATCCTCGAAGGCTCTACTGTATATCAGCATTAAGCCATGTGATGAATCTCAGCTCTCTCACACGCCTTGTTATTGTTTGCCAATGAAACGCAATTTCGGAACATTAAGCCATGTGATGAATCTCAGCTCTCTCACACGCCTTGTTATTGTTTGCCAATGATATCAGCATTAAGCCATGTGATGAATCTCAGCTCTCTCACACGCCTTGTTATTGTTTGCCAATGAAACGCAATTTCGGAACATCTTTAAACTCACACCATCAGTCCTTTATGGATGCCAAAAACTGTGTCTGAAATTTGCTTCCATTAATGCCTTGTAACCGAAGTATATATACGAGAAAAACGCCAAATCATCTAAATGTGATTGCTTTGCGATGCAAAACAATTCTTCTACCATGAGAAGTCACAATCCGGTAAGTAAGCAGAACCATCTAAACTCACGCGCTACACTTATTATCGCCACTATCCAGCTTTCTCGGAAAATCAAGCTTTCTTAAGTTTGACCGTGTTCATACAAAAAGTTGTCGGCATTTATGCCACCAAATTAGTATCATTAGATTCGTGTGAAATATATTTTCAGAATGTACTTATTTGGTTTCATAAATATGGGTATATATTTGTATAAACTCAGTCAAACTTTGAGATAGCACTTTCCTCCAAGGAAGCTGGAAGTACACTCTCTGAGGCACCGAGGGAGTATTTGGCAAATGCTAACTCAGGCCAGGGGACTCGATGCAGAGGCCGGGGTTTTCCCCATTTCTAAAAAAAAACTCAGGCCAGGGTCAGGCACGGCGCAAGCACTTGCCACCAAGGAGCATGCATGCATGCATGGCACAAATACCTAATGGGATAACCCTGCCTTTCTCACAGCATTCAACTCACGATTCACGGAGCCCTCTTACCACGGACCCCCGTAAATAAGATGCCGAGAAAATGGCATCGATGGATCTGAGAACGAGGCCTCACTTCACCCCAGCTCGATAGGGATTTTGAGGAAATACGAGGATTCGAAGAGTACCTGCTCACCGGCGAGGAGTCCGGAACGGGCCGCTCGCCTTCGCCGCCGGCGATTAGGGCCACTGACACCTCCTTTCCCTTCTCTTTGGCGGAGTCCCTGGGGAGGAGAATGAAGCCGACGGGGCCAGTTTCAGGGTTCTAAGGTGGGGCCTTCGCGTCAGTGGTTGCAACCCGGCCAACCGTGTACAAGAACGTATATATAGATTTTAGGGTTGCTACTTTCAACAAAGTGGCTGTAGTTTAGTGGTGAGAATTCCACGTTGTGGCCGTGGAGACCTGGGCTCGAATCCCAGCAGCCACAAAATAAATTTTTTGCCACCCTCACCTTTTTTTTGTTGAGGTGCGGTGTTAAATGTTCTGGCCTGAATTCTGCCGTTTTATGATATTTTTTTCTATTATTCAAATTATTTATTGATTGATTATCTAATTTATTTAGCAACTGCTTTACAACCTACTATGCCTAGAGCCTCATTTGAGTGTATGAAGCAGATTCCCTTTTCCAAATTGGTGTACAGTACCATTGTACAAAACCCCTGCCCTCAGTGGATTGATTGAAATAACCAGGTTTATATAGATAATTAAAAAAAAACTTATCAACGGGCACCAACTAGAATGTTGTGCCCTCGTGACAGTGCTTCATACTGCCATTTTTCTCTCCAAGTGACGTAAATGTTACATTCATTCATCTGTGTTGTACATACTGCAGAAGTGCAGACTTGATGCTACATTAGCTCGTGAATCAGCAACATAGCACTATTGTACAGTTTCTCTCGGTTTACAAAAAAACACAATACACTGACAAAAGCTTTCTCAAACTTTTGTTATCTACAAACCCATCCTCTTGGGCCTCAGATACGTCGAACCTTTCTTCAGGCCCGGCATAGAAACTTGCTGCTGCTGCTTGGCTCTCTTCTGTCCCTCTCCTTGTCCATGCGTGCTGCCTCGGCTTGCTCCTGTCTCAGCTTCTCCATCTCCTCTTCCATGGCACTCTTCTCCTCCTTCTGCCTCTTCTTGTGGTCAAGCAGGGAGGTGTCGGTGTCTTTCACGGAGAAAAACATAGGGCCCAGCTCCGCCAACCATTGCGGTCGACTGCGCTGACACACTGTATGTACTCCTTGGTTGCCAGGACAAGCTCGTGGTAGACGACATAGTCAGGGGTGACAGGGGTGTAGCCGAGACCGTAGAGCGCGCTGCTGGGGTGCAGGTGAGTTGGCATCCCGTTCCGGCAGTTGACATACTCTCTGATGCCCTTCAATCTTGCCGAGTTATGGAAGTACGCGGAGCAGATAGCTTTCCTCACCACATCCCATTCCATATGGCATGATGTCAGTGGGATCTTCAGGGCTTTTAGTATGTCTAGCAATTGAGATCTCACTTCCCGAGCCTTACGGAGGCTCTTGACATGGAGGAAATGGTCATTGCACCAGTCTCCTCGATATTGGTTTGACTTCCATTGCAGGTATACATTCAGGAGTGTTAGGTGGTCAGACTCTGGAACAAAGAATTTTTCCGATTATTGTATGACCTTCTTGATTCAAATTTTAATTTCATGTTTTGTGTCTTCATATCATCCTATGTTAAAATGGATGGGCGTGACAACACATGCTATTAATCAAAATACACTTCAAATTGTTACCTTACAAAATATGAAACTTCATGGTTAAATATATAATATATTTTCATAAATTCCTGAAATTCTATTGTCCTAATGGACGGGCACGGCAACGCGCGCCTACATGATCTAGTACCGTGAAAGATTGGGAAACAACACAACGACGTCGACTACACTAGTTGTGCCGTATCACATAATCATTCTCTACATGACGGGAGCAAACGCTCTCCACTTTGGTCGCCAAATAGGAGCTAGACATTGTGTTGGAAGCTAGGACCTCCCGACATTGTCTCTGACTCCAGCCGACAAATCCTATATATCGCCCCGACGACCGAGATGGTAGCGTCGCGTGAAGGATCCCGCTGATCGGCCAATCCATTTGGCACGATATTTCTTTTTTCTTGCCTTTTCTGTTTTTTCTTTTTTATTATTTTCTTTTTGGGTTTTTAGTTTTTCTTTATTGTCACTTTATTTATGACTTTGAAAATGTTTATTTTTTAAAATTTGTTCAAATTTTAAAAATGTTCATGTTAAATAATCAATTGAAAAATTAAAAAATTTAAAAATTGTCTGTTTGAAAAATTTCCAATTTAAGTTTTTTCATATTTAAAAAATATTTAAGTTTGAAATTTGTTCATGTTTCAAAAAATGTTTAAAACTAAAAAATATTCATGAAGTTGTTCATTTTTTTTTGAAAAAATACAAATTTGAAAATTGTTCAAATTTTGAAAAATACAAATTTTGTAATATAGAATTTGTAAAAGTGTTTAGAATTGAATTTTGTTCAGATTTATAATTTATATTTTGCTTTTAGAAAACGCAAATAAAATAAAATAAAAGTAGCTTTAATATTGGGTCGCCTTTGAAAGGGCCCATGAAGCATTGCTTAAGGTGACGTACGGCCCCCGCGCCGTTTTGAAGCGATTTATAGGAGCTCCCCTTCCAGCCCTACCTAGATAGCCCGGGGCCTTCTGCGTGAATTTTTGTTGGGCTCGTGGCCCAAGTAGGTGGGACTCTCGTTATAAAATGGAAGAGCGGCAAAACCTAGCTTCTATCCCACTCTCCGCGGCCCCCCTCACCCCCCCCCCCCCCCCCCCCCGCCAGTTTGTCCCAATACCATACGGATCTGGAGTGAAGGCCTGTTGATCACCAAGTTCAGGTATTATTCGTCAATAGTCTCCATCTTTGCGTTCTGGTCAATTTGTTTATTTTCTTTTTTTATCAGAAAGGCTCTGAAGGTCCAATTATTTTGTGGGGTTGCAGAGACGAAGATGAACAGGCGTTTTGTGAATCTGGTGACGCGTAACTGGGCCGAAGACTTTTATTCGCTGCGCCGAATCGATCCTTACAAGCATTTCTTCTACGGGTCAGCAAAAGCAGCACAGGAAGCATCAGATGAAGCAGCTAAGAAGGACTCTTTTCCAGTGATGCAGAATTTGGAGCTGCCGAGCCCTAGCATGAACTTTACTGGAGTGACCATTGGCTGCAAGGAATGGCCCCAAAGATGATTGCCCCAAGGCTTTTTGCCATCGCCACTAGAAAAAATCGGACTGTCAAGCAGGCTTTAACTGACAACAAATGGCTTCTGGACCTGCGGCATGGCCTGTCATCCGATATGCTACCTGAATTACTGAATTTGGCGAGTCTTGTGGACGACGTGCAGTTGGATGACCAGACGAGGGATGCTATCCGCTGGCGTTTTGAACCTTCTGGGGTTTATTCTGCCAGATCAGCGTACCGTCTACAGTTTGAGGGCGCCGTGGCCTCAGAATTCAAATCCTTGATCTGGAAATGTTGGGCGCCCGGAAATGCAAGTTCTTCATTTGGACCGCTGCACTCGAGCGCATTCTCACGGCGGATGCCCTACAGCGTCGTGGTTGGGAGAACGATTATTTCTGTCCCCTTTGTCGTCGTAGTCTTGAGACCCCTATACACCTGCTTGTTGACTGCCCTTGGTCTCGACAAGTTTGGTCCAGCCTCGCTAATGGCCTGAAGACTCAAGCTCTGATGCCCAACACTTGGGTTGGTCTTGACTCTATCCCTTTGTGGCTTCAGCACTGCATACGTAGCTGCCCCCAGGACATTAGGAAAGGAGCGCAATCTCTTCTACTCCTCACTGCTTGGGAAATCTGGCGTGAGCGAAATAGAAGAATTTTTGAGAAGAAACAAATGCCGGTTGATGCCCTTGTTATTCGCATCAGGGAAGAGGCGATCCTTTGGAATGCGGCTGGAGCTTCTATCCCTTTTGATCCCGGTTGAGTGTGTCTAGGTGTTTTTTCTACGCGAGTGACCGAGGGATTTCTCTCTCTCGGTTTTTCTCACTCGCCTTTTGTAAAACATTTTTCCCTCTAATCTTTGAATTTAGCAGCTCTCCTGCTAACATTCAAAAAAAAAAAAACTTTACTGCAGCTTCCGCTCGTAGCACACTGGATATGTTCGCGCTCTTCAGCACCAGCTCTACCAGAGAAGGCAGAATGGTCTATGCAAATTCGATAGGCGAGGCCGGGCTATACGACGCCGACAAGAATGTCCACAATACCATGGGCCGCCTCAACGCACCCAAGGGATATAAACCCGTGTGCCTGCCCATCGCGCGTCCTGGCGCGGACGACGACAGCATGTATATCTTGGATAGGTGCCCCGGGAATGTTGGTGGTCGATGCTTTGAGGTCCTTGAGCCCATGCCCATGCGCAAAGAATTAGGCAACTTGATGCCGCCCTGGCGGTGGCGACTTCTTCCACCGCCTCCCTTCGTCCACCAACCTGGGTACGAGCCGTCCTCTATCACCTCCTTTGCCACCATTGTCGATGGCAACGGTTGTTCCACCATCTATGTGTCATGTGATGGTGGCATCGGCACCTACAGCTTCGTGACGGCACGACCTGACTCTAGTCACCATCTAGGATGGGCACTTTCGGAGGAATGGAGTCATGTTGGGAAATGGAAGCTGCCCTTTAGTGGCAGAGCTCAGTACGTTCCTGAGTTCAACCTATGGTTCGGCTTCTCACCCTTCAGGCCCAACCACCTGTGTGCTGTGGACCTCTCTGACATGGACTATGAACAACCACCTACTGCGCGGCGTGTCTGGCAAGATCTGAACCCACCTGAAGGAGAGACATGGTTTCCAATACATCTCAAGCTTCTTAACCTTTTAAATGGCAAGTTTCTCACCGCTAAGACCTTTGAAGCAGAAGCAACCAGTGAGCAGTTCACTGTGCTCGCTGGCATAGAGATGATGGCTGGTGTCGGTGATGACCAGGGCCCTCAGATGGTCAAGCACAAGTGTGCACGGTTTTTCTTCAAGGATGACACTGTCGAGTGGGTGCTCTGAATGAATAATCTTGCAACAGTACTCTGCCTGCTGCATTTGTTAGGTGGTCTATTTCCTTGTTGGTCTATTTGCATAATTAAGAGTGTTTTGGTTCGTGTATGAGATGGTTTACCCCTTAATCTAGTATCTTTACTGTTTGTAAAGAGCATATTGTATCATGTTCAATAATCATGGGTGATTTGTTTTATCTTTTTTGTTTGTTTTTTCGGTAAGACTCATGTACTCATGTTTATGTTCGAAACATGTGAATTGGACGAGATTACCTGTCTATGAAACTTAAGGGTTTGTGGGTTGCAACAGAAATTCAAACTTCTACAATATCAAACTCACGAGGCACACTAAATATTTTTACGATTAACTTGCAACTTTGCCACTTCATTTTAGTGTGCCATGGCTTCTAGTTTCTGTGTTATGAATATTTAGAAACTGAAAACCTGAAGTCTCAGTAGTATTTACCATTAACTTGCAACTTTGCCACTTCCGTTTAGTGTGCCATGGCTTCTACTTTCTGTGTTATGAATATTTAGAAACTGCAAACCTGAAGTCTCAGTAGGATTGTGAAGAGATTGCCACTTCCGTTTAGTGTGCCCTGGCTTCTACTTTCTGTGTTATGAATATTTAGAAACTGAAAACCTGAAGTCTCAGTAGTATTTACGATTAACTTGCAACTTTGCCACTTCTGTTTAGTGTGCCATGGCTTCTACTTTCTGTGTTATGAATATTTAGAAACTGCAATCCTGAAGTCTCAGTAGGATTGTGAGGAGATTGCCACTTCCGTTTAGTGTGCCATGGCTTCTACTTTCTGTGTTATGAATATTTAGAAACTGCAAACCTTAAGTCTCAGTAGGACTGTGAGGAGATTGAAAACTACAAGGTGAATGAGTTTCCCTAAAACTAATAGCCAGGTCTTCTCGAAGAATGTAAGATTTCTATGTTGCAGTCCCAACTTTGCTTGTTACAATTTTATTATTCCTTTTATCAATCCTTCTATAACTGGAATGAGTAGCCAATATGTTTTACACAAGGCCAATGAAGTATATTTTTGGTGATGTTATTCTTTAATTTTGTGTAACATTTGTGTGGTGAAATCCTACATAGTGCAACTTTTCCATACCATATAGTTGACATAATTGCTATTAAACCAGCCATCAGATTTGCGTCTGTTATTATTATTATTATTATTATTATTATTATTATTATTATTTCTGTCCATTCTATCTTGTGATACTATAGTAGGAAGCGAAAGATGGCGGCCTGGATCAGTGGGGATAACAAAACCGAGGTGGACTGCAGGATCCGCAGCTTGCTGTTCGCCCAAAAGCATTTGCTGTTATTGTGATGTCGAATGGATATACTTGTTTTATTTTATAATGTTTTTTATTTACCATAACGTTCTGCTATCGTTGTTGAGGAAATTGCTGGTTTCTTGGATTTTCCTGGACTAGATCGCTGCCATTACAGATTATTGTTGGGAAAATTACATAAGAGCTTTAGGTTCCACCTGATCTAATAAATCAAGGCGTCAAAATTTTAATTGTTAGTGTGGCTGTAACTTATGTTTCTACAACTGCACTGATTTGGTTTGTTGTTCGAAGATGTAGCATACCAGTTAGAGAAAGGCTCCCGCCCCTCACAGTAATGCAAGAGCAGTGCTGCTATATCATCCTACAGCAGATGAAAAAACATGGGCATCTTAGATGTCGATCCCAATTGGTTTCTTCTCATGGAATGCTGCTCAAGTTTGCCATTCTTACATGAGGTTTTCTCCCTGGAATACGAAGAGATGATGACCAGTGTCGCTCTTCTATGGTGCTGGTGGACAGAGAGGAACAAAGCCAACCACGCTGAACGCCGGCTTTCAACTGAAGAATTCCAATTTACTGTCCGAAGACGTGGACTAAATTTTTTCAGAAAAAACATACTGTCACCCAAAATGATACACCAAGATGGCAGCCTCCTCCAGCTGATTGAATTATGATCAAGAACAAATGGGAATTGGACGGCCTATATTCGCAACGGATTGCCAGGTTCTAGTCCAAGCTATTACCTCCGACAAATATGACGATGCACGCATGGGACCCGTGATCTCAAGTACCAGCTTCGACTAAATTTCATAGACTACCGTATCATCTATGTACCTTGTTCCTGTAATAAGCCAGCCCACGAGATGGTGGCACTGGGTGCAGCTAATGTGTCAGGTATCAACCACACTTGGTTGGGACACCCTGACATGGCTTTTCTCAAGTAGTCAAGTGAGACAGGCTGACCTTATACAGGTTGAAATGAGATTTTGTCGGGTATTTCGTGGCTTGTGTGTGTTGAACCAGGCAGAGATGAGATGTTGTTTGGTGTCTTTTATGTGTTGAGCCAGCATTTTGTTGTTGGATTAGCTTAATTTCTAATCTAGAGCCGATCCTAGGATGAAAAATAGTATATCACAGTTTTTACTTATAGGTCGTCCAAGTCCAAGAAATGAAATTACAAACAGATCCAAATGTTTACTCAAAGGTCCTTGAAAATAATTTTAAAAAGCAATCGGGTCCTCAGAAAAAGCAATCAGGTCCCGAGAAAAAGCAACGTCCATGGCGTGCGGGGAGGAGCCTGTCGGCGGCGCTGGCCGGAGGTAGAATGCATAAAAAACTCTTGTAACAAAATGCTACTAAACAACTTCCCTAAAACAAGCACCACTCTATTGGACCAATCTAACCATCCAAATAGCACAGCAAAAGGCCAAAATGAATGGCGGCCAAAAGTATATTGTCTATTCAAGACAAGAAATGTTACCACAGGAGAAGCCAAATGATTCCATAAAATTATCACATGAAAACCATACAGACTACTAGTCAAACAAACAGGGAAAGAGAGCACAAATTGTTTATAAGAAGCATATAAACAAAAAAAAAACCTCGACATGAAACTAAGATGGCGGCCTGGATCAGTGGGGATAACAAAACCGAGGTGGACTGCAGGATCCGCAGCTTGCTGTTCGCCCAAAAGCCATTGCCTCTAGTTGCGAAGGTAGCAAAGCTACAGATTCGAGTGAAATGGTTGGTGGTAATGATGTGTGGTAAGGTCGCTGCTAATGAATGGTGGGTGCGTGGAGAATGCTATGGATTCGAGCTCTATTTTCCTCTCGGTACTTAGATTTCTTTCTTATCTCTCATTCCTGTTTCCTTTGTTCTGCCGACTACATTGATTGGATACCGTTGGGCCTGCCTACGCACTAAGTATACCGATTATCCATTGAATTGCCTTTGGTTGTCCTACCCATTTTGGAGATCTTATTCTCACCTTGTTCTATTGCTCTTTCTCGATGGTATTTCAGAGTGCTAGACCTCATTCTCTTTGATACGCGGGTGGGCTCACCTACGACCACTCTTCGATTATTGAAGTTCAGAATTTCTCCGTTCCTTTAGTCGGGTGGGCTCACTTTTTTTCCTTTTCCCGTGATGTCGAATGGATATACTTGTTTTATTTTATAATGTTTTTATTTACCATAACATTCTGCTATCGTTGTTGAGGAAATTGCTGGTTTCTTGGATTTTCCTAGACTAGATCGCTGCCATTACAGATTATTGTTGGGAAAATTACATAAGAGCTTTAGGTTCCACCTGATCTAATAAATCAAGGAGTCAAAATTTTAATTGTTAGTGTGGATGTAACTTATGTTTCTACAACTGCACTGATTTGGTTTGTTGTTCGAAGATGTAGCATACCAGTTAGAGAAAGGCTCCCGCCCCTCACAGTAATGCAAGAGCAGTGCTGCTATATCATCCTACAGCAGATGAAAAAACATGGGCATCTTAGATGTCGATCCCAATTGGTTTCTTCTCATGGAATGCTGCTCAAGTTTGCCATTCTTACATGAGGTTTTCTCCCTGGAATACGAAGAGATGATGACCAGTGTCGCTCTTCTATGGTGCTGGTGGACAGAGAGGAACAAAGCCAACCACGCTGAACGCCGGCTTTCAACTGAAGAATTCCAATTTACTGTCCGAAGACGTGGACTAAATTTTTTCAGAAAAAACATACTGTCACCCAAAATGATACACCAAGATGGCAGCCTCCTCCAGCTGATTGAATTATGATCAAGAACAAATGGGAATTGGACGGCCTATATTCGCAACGGATTGCCATGTTCTAGTCCAAGCTATTACCTCCGACAAATATGACGATGCACGCATGGGACCCGTGATCTCAAGTACCAGCTTCGACTAAATTTCATAGACTACCGTATCATCTATGTACCTTGTTCCTGTAATAAGCCAGCCCACGAGATGGTGGCACTGGGTGCAGCTAATGTGTCAGGTATCAACCACACTTGGTTGGGACACCCTGACATGGCTTTTCTCAAGTAGTCAAGTGAGACAGGCTGACCTTATACAGGTTGAAATGAGATTTTGTCGGGTATTTGGTGGCTTGTGTGTGTTGAACCAGGCAGAGATGAGATGTTGTTTGGTGTCTTTTATGTGTTGAGCCAGTATTTTGTTGTTGGATTAGCTTAATTTCTAATCTAGAGCCGATCCTAGGATGAAAAATAGTATATCACAGTTTTTACTTATAGGTCGTCCAAGTCCAGGAAATGAAATTACAAATAGATCCAAATGTTTACACAAAGGTCCTTGAAAAGAATTTTAAAAAGCAATCGGGTCCTCAGAAAAAGCAATCAGGTCCCGAGAAAAAGCAACGTCCATGGCGTGCGGGGAGGAGCCTGTCGGCGGCGCTGGACGGAGCTGGCCGGAGGTAGAATGCATAAAAAACTCTTGTAACAAAATGCTACTAAACAACTTCCCTAAAACAAGCACCACTCTATTGGACCAATCTAACCATCCAAATAGCACAGCAAAAGGCCAAAATGAATGGCGGCCAAAAGTATATTGTCTATTCAAGACAAGAAATGTTACCACAGGAGAAGCCAAATGATTCCATAAAATTATCACATGAAAACCATACACACTACTAGTCAAACAAACAAGAAAAGAGAGCACAAATTGTTAATAAGAAGCATATAAAAAAAAAACCTCGACATGAAACTAAGATGGCGGCCTGGATCAGTGGGGATAACAAAACTGAGGTGGACTGCAGGATCCGCAGCTTGCTGTTCGCCCAAAAGCATTTGCTGTTATTGTGATGTCGAATGGATATACTTGTTTTATTTTATAATGTTTTTATTTACCATAACGTTGTGCTATCGTTGTTGAGGAAATTGCTGGTTTCTTGGATTTTCCTGGACTAGATCGCTGCCATTACAGATTATTGTTGGGAAAATTACATAAGAGCTTTAGGTTCCACCTGATCTAATAAATCAAGGAGTCAAAATTTTAATTGTTAGTGTGGCTGTAACTTATGTTTCTACAACTACACTGATTTGGTTTGTTGTTCGAAGATGTAGCATACCAGTTAGAGAAAGGCTCCCGCCCCTCACAGTAATGCAAGAGCAGTGCTGCTATATCATCCTACAGCAGATGAAAAAACATGGGCATCTTAGATGTCGATCCCAATGGGTTTCTTCTCATGGAATGCTGCTCAAGTTTGCCATTCTTACATGAGGTTTTCTCCCTGTAGTACTGCGGTGACCCAGCACACCACTGCATATTGTAGTGTACAAGTCTGACATAACACCCACGGAAGGACTAATCCGTAAATATTACATCACTCAGAGTAATACAACAGAAACATTGCGGGTCCACTTTATTACACACTGCTAAAGATTATAAGCCAGAAATGCATAAAAACATCGACGTCCTCCTCCGACATGGGAGGAAGGTCTATTATTGCGATGTTGACAGGTGTCAAGCTACTAGCGATAGAAAACAGCAAACTAAGAACCATCTTGGCTCAGCAGCTAAGTAGTACTAGTCTAGTCTGACTTGGCCTAGTTCCTATTAGAGCTATTCTAAGTCTCCACCTCCTCTTCTTCAATGTCGTCGGCTCCGTAAGCGATGATGTAGTCGACGCCTTCTATTCCTCCAGGCAGATCAGGTGCTTCAAAATATACGTCATCGACATGATATGCTCCATAGTTCTCGTCGATGGCCTCCTCAAAGTCTAAGCAGGGGGTACAAAGGGAACGAATGAGTAACAGCGTTACTCAGCAAGTTCAGCTAAACGCTTAAATAAGTGGAATGCACTAGCTACTATGTTGACCAAAAAGTCAAGATGCATATGCAAGTTTTGTAAAACATTTTTAGGAAAAGGTCTATTTTATTTTTAGAAAACTATGCCCCCAGCCTCCACGGGTTTATAGTCATCACTTGGGATGCCTTTCCCGCTGCGGTCTGTAGTTCCCTCCTGGAACAAGGATGTGACAGTCACAATTTATTTGTTTAACTCTGCAGAGCTGCACCACTTTACCCAACAGCAGCCTGGCTCTTTGTGCTCTCCCAGTACACCATGTGTGCTTTAGCCAGAACTCAGGGCAACAAGTCATGTGGAGTCGCCTCCTCGCACAACGCATATCCGCCCATTTGTGACGCGGCTGGTAACTAAGACCACTGGCCCGCCACCCCTCCCGAGCTTCTATTCCAGTCACCCCGTCAGGTGGGAAGGTCACGCGCTTCCACGCAGTTGGCCGCCGCAACGGACGCAACCAGGTAATAGCCTGCCGAGGATATGCGAACGAGGGAAGAAACCTCTGACAAGCCCATCCATAGTGAATCGTCTAAAGCTTCCGACGAATTGGGAACCTCGTGTTCTGAAAATCAATATCATCGTCTGTATGAGACAATGTTCAAAAATCCAAATGTATGCTATTATGCATAGAATGCAATGCTTTTCCCCAGAAGTTATTGAAAGCTTTTGATAATGATTATTAAATGGTCTTTTATTCAGATTTTTATTTAGGATGAGTGACATGACAGTAATGGTAAAATTTAAATGGTACTTTGAACTTAGTATTTAATTTTCCACAATTGATCTCTTTTGAAAATAAATTGTAATATTTCAAAGTCATTTCCACTGAAGGATCCTTTGAATTTTTGTTATAAGAAATATTTTTCAAAAATTCAAGTATATATTTTATTTGAACAGCTTATTCAATTCTGTTATGTATAGATATTTTATTTGTATTTTTAGGAATTTATTTGAATTTATACTAAGTTTTTGAACTTTGATGAATTTCATCAATTTATGAAAATTACAAAGAAGCCCCTGGTCAACACTGGTTGAACGAGGTCAAAGAGTGGGCTCAGGTCCGGTCAACCGACCGAGCCACTCTTCTCCTTCTTCCTCTCTTGCACGAGCCCGAGCCCGTGCTCGACCTCTTCTGGCGAACGAGTCGCCATCGCCGTCGCCGCCTCGCTCCGGCCAGCTCCGGCCACCTCCGCCGCTGTCGTCTGGGGCAAAATACTCCCCCGACGCCACTCTACTACTTGGCCCGAGCGATTGGAGCTTCGCTTCCTCTAGCCGGCGTGCACTACCTAATCCTAGGGTTAGGGTTTCGGTCCACCGGCGCTGCTCGCCTTCCCCTCGTGCTCACCATGGCAGGTGCAGAGCTTGCTCTCTGTGCCGCCGTGGTGCGGTGGTGCTCAACCTCGACCTCCATACGCCCCCTCCAGCGGTAGCGCGGGCACTGCCTCGCCGCCGTGGAGCTACGGCCATGGACGCAAGGTAAACTTCTTTCCCACCTTAATCTCCTTCTCCTAGCCTCTGCTATGCTACTGGATTTGAATTGAATCTAGATTATTTATGTTGTTTAGGATTTTGATGAATTGGACATGAATTGCTTTCGGATATGCACTGATTCATTTCTGTGCATCAAGAATTGAGATAAATGGTGTAGATCTAGCATGTTTAGATCACTCCATTACCTCAGGAAGTTTATTAAGAGCATTTCCTGCTCACAGATGAAGAAAATCCTTTTAGAAAATTATTTCTGAGCTAGAACTTGTACTGCATGATCTAGCTATGATGATCAATTGATTTGGGCATGATTTAGACAAGTTTTGCTTGCTGTGATGCCTCCTTGTAGAGTTACACAGTAGCTTTCTTGTTTAGAAATGCTTTTTATGCTTTCATGTGCTTCTTTCAGTGTAAAGATGTGCAAAACACAGCTAATCCAGCTCTGCTGGTTCACTGCCTTGTGTATATTTTGATAAAGCAAATAAGAACAAATACTATACTGCTGCTATTTTCCCTTGCCCCTTTATGCTCAAACAATTGCTAAAACAAGCAACTGCACTCTTTTCTTCTCTCTTTCCTAGCTTGTTGCAAAGAACAGAGGCTTCTCTGCATTGCAAATCTTTCTTTCTACAACACCCTACCTTGCTTAGCAAGGTTCTGTTAAGAACAGATGCTGAAACATCTCTCTAGCATGGTTCTGTCATTTACAGAACCTGCTTGGTCTCTCTCTAGCTTTCAAAATCAACCTGCTGTTGTTGAGCAGCTTGAGCTTCTGGAAAATGATGATAACCTGCGTCTTGTGGATTTTGCCTGCTCCTCCTCGCTGCTTCAAATTTCCTAAAGTGTATTTAACTAGCTGAAATGGCTTGTGCTGGATGGATTAGGTTACTTCCATACTGTGTCTGTGGTTTGTGGTTGTTCTTGGTGAAGAACAGATATACTGATGTGTGTGTGTGGTGGTTACTGCGAGCTGTGTGTGCTGTGGGCTGTGATCTGCCTATGTATTTATACTAATTTGATGTGTCCTGGGCTGGTGACACCAGGATAATTGGTTGATGATGAGTAACCTACTTACAGTGGTCCTTCTCCACCTCG
The DNA here is from genome assembly GCA_947311845.1 of Poa pratensis. Lineage (NCBI taxonomy): Eukaryota > Viridiplantae > Streptophyta > Magnoliopsida > Poales > Poaceae > Poa > Poa pratensis. Next base: position 38,370,728 of record CAMZMU010000092.1, on the reverse strand, counting down.
AGCTGCCCTATTTGACTGTTCTTGGCTCTCCTTTCAACAATGGAGATAAGCTCCTGCTGCTGTGGTTCAGTTCTTCACCCCTTGGTGATATGCACCGAGTCACTGATCCTATCCAAACTGAGATATTTGTGTTGGGAAAGCTTGGCTGTTAAGAAATGGATTATGATAGTCGGTTTGGAATGATTAAATTCAAGTGTATGGTTTTATTAAGCTAATTGCTAGCTTAAGAGTGAGTTTAGGGTCCATTTGCCCAATCAATTGGCAAATGTGATACCATAAGTTGTGGGCTTAAGTTTTATTTGCTTCCTGGTTTAATTTTGGGGAAATGCATTTTATTTGCTGCTTTATCTTTTGAAAGATCAAGATCATATGCTCAAGACATCATTTGTTGCCTAAAATTTCGGTTGCCTAAGTTGATTTTCCTAAGTGCTGCAAATAAGCCTTTGCCCCTCTTTGTTGCCTTCGGATTAAAAGAGCATGATCCAATTGATCAGTCCCTTCGGTTGCCTTTGATGATTTGCAAAACTCCCCAATTTAGCCTAATTGAACCATAGTTTTGATTAGGCTAAAACCATGTTTCAATATATTAATATGCCAGCACCAAATGGTGTTGGCAACATTTTAACACTAACCACACTTTTATCTTTGTTGTTTGTTTTGCAGGTTTGAAGCTCTCCAAGTTAGGATGAAGATTATAGATAGGTTAATTAGGGTTTTACTTCCTTCTTTTGTAATATTCAATGTGTTGTAAAGATTACAATTGTAATTCCTTTTGTAAAGATCAAGTAGGAATGTGTAATGAAAAGTTCACATGTGTATGATGTATTGTAATATTATTTGTGATATTGTTTAGATATTGGAATGAAATATTCCCAAACTTTTGAATTGTGAATTAGTGTATTTGAAATATTTGTTGTATGTGAGATAAGAATAGAGAAGTTATAGAATTGATTTGGATTATCTCTCCTCTTATTTCTATTGGGTTTTATTGATATTCATGTGTTGAAATATTTCATAAATGTGTTGATAAAAAAATAGGGAAGATATAGATTTGAGTTGAATTCAAAGTTGTAGATCTTCTCTCAAAATTCAAATGATTATTTTGGAAAAATATAAGTAAGGGTTTTGAAAATATGATGTAGGTTTATCGACACTTCTCGACTATCTGTCAATGTCTGACTCCCAGAATATCGACACTCGTCAGGTATCGATCCTAGATCCTTTTTAGCACAAAAGCGCGAAATTTTTCCAAATTTCACCAAAAGATGCATGAATGCACATATGCAATTCCTAATTCTACCCTCTCGAGTCCTATAACTGTGGGGTGTTACATCCTCTCCCACTTAAACTAAACTTCGTGTAACAGCCCAAAGTTTGTGAACCTAAAATGTGAACCAAATTTTCACTTTTGCATTTCATTTATGCATCATGGCATCCATATTAAATTGCTACACAATAAAAAATTGGTTTTGCACCAATTAAAAACAAATTGCCATAAAAGCCAAAACCCAATTCAAATGAGTTTGAGAAACTATCAACAAATAAAAATTATTTGAAGTTAATATATTTGTCAAGGAAGTCCCAAGGGTGAAAACAATATTTTGCACTTGATTTCAAAATACTAAAGGAGCAACATTTTGAATTTAGCAAAAATGCCATATTCAAACCCTCTGAACAAATGTTGATCAAAACATTTTATTTTGACACACCAATTTTTGTGGAACCTCTACATGTTATAGGGAGGCTACATGATTAATTTCAAATTTTTCTAAAAAGTATTAGTGCCCTAATTAAATCCCTAAGAGCTACTGGTTTTAAAAGAAACAGAAAAGGGACTTCTTTGTAAATAGAAAAATGCAACCAGGGGTTCTCTGCACATTGGTCATCTTCCTCCGGTAGACACGCCGCCGTGCTCCTCGCTTCGCACTCCGGCGCGTCGCCGCTCCAGGCCCCCCCTCTCCTCTCCCCTGCGAGGAGACAAGGGCAGCAACACTGATGCCCTGCCCGAACTATCACCTCCCCGTGCCCGCCTCGTGCGCGCCATGGTCGACAACCGAAGCCAGGCCCCTACCGTGCCGTGCTGCTGCTTAAGGATATAGGAGGAGAATGGCCACAACGCCTCCCCCATGACGATGTCGACATCCAGGACGCACAGCCGCGTATAAGGAGCACACCCGGAACCCTAGATCGCCTCCCCACCTTTTCCTCCCCTCTATTTTTTTCGAGCCCGAAAACAGCCATGGCCGCCGTGTTCGTCGCCGCCGTTGGAGAGCTCCCGAAGCAGATCGAGAACCACCAGTAGCTGCGCCTCGTCTCCCTCTGCATCCACGTCGAAGGAATCGAGCCGGGGAGACCTGAATCGCCGCCGCCATCTTCATCTTCTCCAACCACGGCCGAAGCTTCGCCGAGCCATTGACGCCTCCCTCGACCTCCTCCGTCCTCTTCGAGCCCGTGCACGCATCGAGGGTGAGCTGGCGCTTCCCGTCCTCTCAGTTCGTCAATGCGTGTCTTGTAGCCTCCATTCGAAGTAGTTCGCCGCCGTCCGCCGCAGATGGTTGTTGCCGGAGCTGATCCGGTGACCAATAAAGGGCGGCGCCGCTGTAGTCTTGCTCGCCGTGCCCGTGTGAGTCCGTAGCACCCCATAGCACGCACCCTTGAGCCGTAGTACGTCGCGTCGTTCCCCTTCGCCGCCGGCGATCACCGCGCCAGAGCGCGCCTGTCACGCCCCAAACCACGGTCTGGGAGAATGACAACCGCCGTATACTTATGGTTAAGAAACCATAAGCATACAAGGCTTAGAATAGTAAAATATCATCAACAAAAGCCAAGCAAAGTCTCCACTTTATTCATTATTCAAATATTACAAGTACAATTTATTTCATTACAACAACAGCGGTATCTTCTCTTATTGGTGTTTATCACGACTACTTCACTATATGTCATCATATGGATTCTCGGCTATCACCTCTTGACCAAAACATTCATCTGCGCATACCAGATAGAAATAAAAAGGACGTGAGTATGTTAACATACTCAACAAGAACAAACACAATTTACACTCCTTTGCACATAAGCACAACTCCTCCAAGCTCAACATTCGGCATGATGAATACATCTCATATTTTAGTGTTAGTCTCTGCAGAGTATCAGCAAAACCAATTGTCATAATCCCACCTTGTGATAGTATCGATCTCTGAGAATCACGTCGCCGAGTCCCCTACTTGTGCGGGCCTTCCCATCCCACACCTTTCAGGTATTGACCGCCTCAGGCTAGATACACCACGCTTTCCAATAATTATGACCAATCGTTTTGTTGACATATGATTCCATATTTTATCTTGACCAATATACAATATACCAAAAGAGCTAAATATACGAATGAGAGCAGCTCTAGAGATATGGAAAACTAATATCAAACAAAACACAAATAAGCATATCAACCAAATAAAATCAATCATGTGAGATACAAATCACTCTAAGAGATTTCTGGTATACGCAGCTTGCCTTGAGTCTCCGCTGGAATTAAACTTCTGTCTCCTCCAGACCTAAACATTGTACATGTGTTAAGTATACTGCTACTATTTCTCCCACGTTCATCATTTAATATTTAGTAGATTAATCATGGATAAATTCTCCTTGAAGACATGTATGGTTCAAGTACTAGTTCTGTTGCCATGCATGCACGAGCTAGTCCTCAGGACATTTTCTTTCATTCATTACTCTGTACACGTTCCAAGTATGAGTCCATGCATAGCTAGTATACTTTACTTGATCAGTTCATGCGTGCCAAGCATTTCTGTATAGATTTATTAATTCATCATTCAGTCAAAGATTCAGTTTCACGCTGTCGACACCGGATCGACAAGCATGACGGCATGCAACTGCAGCTCCGGCAGTCTCACCGCACTGATGGCGAAACATGTGATTTTAATTAGACAATCTCGTTCATCCATTTAATTTCATCAGTAACCAGTACATGTGATTTAGCTAATCTGATCAAAACTAGCAGGGAGCAAGTGCAACGTGCTCTGGATAGGAATGGATCGATGGATCTTTTAGCATGCAGGAAAGCATTTTCTAGTACTACAACTAGGAGATCAGCATGGACCGGAATAATCACCAGTACTAGATTAGCTAGCTGCTTACCTCTGGACTCCCGACTTGGCTTGACAGATTTCTTGGACGCAGTCTCTTCCTATCTTCTATAAGCTAACCCCAGGCGCAGAAACAGAGCTTTCCTACTCGTGGATCAGAAAGAATGGAGAGAGTGGCTAGCCTGATTGGGCGATGGGGAAAGGCTCCAGCTGAAGGGGTATTCATAGTGTAGTTCTACACTGTTGGACCTGGGGAGGCAGATCCTAGTACCAGATAAGAATCGCCGGAATGTCCCTGGTCTGGATAGAACCTCCCTGCTTGTTTATCCTACCACCTTTATTTTATTTAGCTTGGCAAGGATAAGGCTGAGCGGGTGAAAAATATCTAGCTAGCATCGTACCTTATCAGCAAGTCCTTAATGTTGCCTAAATTTTCATTTCTTTTTCTCGGAAGATGTTATTTTCTTGCTTATGCGGCCAAGTCAATAAAATTAAATATTAAACTTTTTGGGTTATTACAGCGCCGGTCACGGCAACGCCGCGGTCAAACCGCCGTGGGCCCCCGCGCTTGCGTGGCTGCCTACGTGGCCCTGGCCCCACCAGTCAGTGGCACTGGGTAGCCGGCCCTTCGGTGAAAAACGTTTCACCGTGTGTCTCTGTAAAAGGATAAATCGTTTTAAATGAATTAAATTCAATTGGGAACTTGTAAAATCCATAACTTATTAAATAATACTCCGAAAATTACAAATAATATATCAAAATGTTCAGAAGAATAAAGTCTAAGTGTTGGTATAAGTCACATATCCAAATAAATTAAATTTATTACTGTCTTATTAAAAATATGGAAATGGCAGAAAAGAAAAGGATTTTTAGAAAATCCATAACTTTAAAAATAGGGATCCAAAAATTAAGTTTGACCTACCAAAATGTTCAGCAAATAATATACTTCCTATTTCACCTCATTTCCAAACATGGATAATTAGTCTTAATGTTGTTTAAAATGATTTGCTAAAATGGCAGCATTAAATCAAATTTTAAAAATGCAATAACTTTTGAATGGCTTATCAGAAAAATAAGTTTAATATACCAAAATGCTCATAAAAATGGGGACCATCCAGTAGCATCGTCATCATGCATGTTTGATCACAATTACAACACTGCACCTTTTAGAAGTTAGGGAGATCATTAAATTAAATATGGGGCTTTATTTTCTCTAGTCGAAATAATTATTTTGCACCCCATTTAAAATTGGTAGATGTTGTTATATTAATTCCAGTGCATTAAAAATGTCATGTCATCATGTGTTTGCGCATTGCATTTGTTATGCATGTGTGGTTATTGATTGTGTTCTCTCCGGTGTTTTTATGCATCGATAGATCAAGCAGTCGGGGTTCCACCGCAATACCCCGACGACCCGTATTACCAGCCCGCTGAACAAGGCAAGCGTAAGCCCCTCTGAGCATGTCTCCTCCTATATTCCCGCAATTATTTCCCCCACTATAATATTGCATTCGGTTCCAAATGTCTTTTGCTTGGATTAGAGTATCCTACTAGTTGCATTAGAAATCTGTTGCCATTACCTGTATCCTTCCATAGGATTGGATTGTTGGCCCGAGATAGGTATACTTGCTATGTATATGCTTAGCCATGCTTAGTTTAAATGCTTAGATGTCCGGTGGATGTTTCGTTGATGGAACAGTGATGGTATGACCGGATGTGATGAGAAAAGTGTGGTGACGGATAATAAATTGCTGAAAGGCGGAGATGAGAGGCCACGGGGAATGTGGTGGGTTGTCTCGTTCTCGCCGACTAGTTGCGAGTTCTCCCCTTCGAGCCAAGACCGAGCGTGCAACCATGCGTGGGCCTATGCAATAGCAGGAACCCCCATCGATGAGGTAATTCGTGAGGGGCTAGCCAAGGGTCCTCTAGTTTGAGCTTCCATTTGCGCGTGCGTGATGATGGTGGTCGAGACTGAGATGAGGATGGTGGTGTTTAGGACTGTGGCCGCGGGGCAGGGTGCTGGGAGCACTGAACCTGTCCTTCCGCACACTGATGATCCTTGGGTTAGTCTCATGCGAGTGAAAAGTCGTAGCCGCTCCCACCCAGCCGGCTTTCCAAGGAAGAAAGCTAATAGCTAGGCAATGGGCCGGACGGTACGCGTGGCAAACATTGTACACCCCTGCAGGGTAAATCTTTTCGAAAAGCCGTGTCCGCGGTTATGGACGACTTGGTGCCGGATTCAGAGACCATAGGTTCACTTGAACGGAATGACTAAAACCTGAGTACTAAAGGTACTACCAAGTAGGGAAGGTTGACTTCCTCGAGGGTGATTCGGGGAGGTGCCTCTGTAGACGGGTGAAGTGAATGATGGTGGTCGTTGATGGAGTTGATCAAAAGAAAGGAGTTTACCTTCTTACCCCCTTTTAAAAATATTTCTGATTAGTCGATGCCTTGGAGTTATGTCTTTTATAAAGAAAACTAGCTTTATGCAAAACAGTCATAAAACCTTTGAAAGCCATTCATCGAGCTAGTAGCTCTAAATAATCTTGCAAGAGTTCGTCGAACTCAACGTCGTTTTGCTTCTTTCAGTGGAGAACTTCACCGACGCTGAAGGTGGGTTCTATGTGGACGTCGACGAGTAGTCTGGGGTTCCCAGGTGGCAGCTTGGGACATCCCGGAGCAGCTGGCGCTGGAATGTTTAAATATAGGCCTCTTAGGCCATAATTTGTATCTTGTTGTTTAGAACAACACACTTCGCTTCCGCTTGATGTACTGTTGGGTCTGTGACCCCTGGTTGTAATATTTGCTATCTTTCTCTATTATAAGAGTTGAACTATAATGCTTTGAGTCGTAGAGTCTGTGATGTGCCAGTTGTTCCACAAGTCTTAATCTCTCTATTATGCATTGATAGTTGTGCCTGTGTTATGGAATCAATCGGGTGTTGCGTTGCCGGTGATTCCGAGCAACGCCTGCCAAAGGTTTTGGCCAGGGAGTGGTAAACCCGTAATCTCCGGTTGTATCGCATAACCGGTGACACACAGCATCTTTGTATAGCAGTCGGGTCGGGGCGCTACACTTCGTCCTGAAGTTTCTTTTCTGGGATACCTGAACAACTGTGGGTAGTTTCGTCTCAATTACTCTTCTGTTTCCCAAGTTGCTTCTCTTTCAGAATGGTTCTTCCATTGAACTAGACAATACTTAATTGCTCAATTCCTTAATCTTTTCCAGTTCTCCTTTAATATCTTCTCGGGCTGTTCCTCATATGGCAGGTCCGGCTGTAAATTCAATTTTTCAAACTCAATTGGTCCTTCTGGTGGTTTCAGACATCTCTTAAGTTGAGACACATGGAAAACATTGTGTACTTGAGACAATATATCGGGCAATTCCAATTCATAAGCCACGGTGCCCTTCTGACTCAAAACTCGGAATGGTCCAATATATCTTGGGCTTAATTTTCCTTTTACTCCAAATCTTTTTACTCCTTTAGTTGGACTAACTCTTAGATATACCATATCTTGTATCGCAGGTTCCCACTGTCTTCTTGAAAGATCAACATAACTCTTCTGTCTACTCTGAGATATTTTTAATCGATCTCTGATGATATCAACAATCGCTTGTTGTTCCTTTATATATTCTGGTGCGAATTCTTTGTTTTCTCCCACTTCAAACCAACAAATTGGCGACCTACACTTCCTTCCATATAAAGCTTCAAATGGTGCCATCTGTTTACTGCTTTGATAACTGTTGTTATACGAGAACTCAGCCAATGGCAAATGTTCTTCCCATGATCCTCCAAAATCAAGAACACATGCTCTCAACATATCTTCTAAAATCTGATTGGTTCTCTCAGTCTGTCCTCAAGTTTGAGGTTGATATGCAGTGCTATATTTTAGGTGTGAACCCAACTGTCTGTATAGATGTTTCCAAAATGTTGATGTAAAGATGGATCCACGATCTGATACGATACTTTGTGGAACTCCATGTTTACTTACTATCTCTTTTACATACAATTCCATTAACTGTGCTGCGGTGTCTTTCTGGTTTATCGCCAAGAAATGAGCACTTTTTGTTAATTGGTCTACTATTACCCATATTGCATCCTTATTTTTCCTCGTTTTGGGTAATCCTGTGATAAAATCCATACTAATTTCCTCCCATTTCCACTTGGGAATTGGTAAAGGTTGTAGTAACCCTGCTGGGTTCTGATGCTCAGCTTTTACTCGCCTATAGGTATGACATTCAGCCACATACCTTGCTATTTCTCTTTTCATGTTATTCCACCAAAACACTTTCTTTAAGTCCATGTACATCTTGGTACTTCCAGGATGTATAGAATAAGGTGTCTCATGAGCTTCTTACAAAATTACATCCTTAATCTCTTGGATTGCTGGCACACATATTCTACCATGAAACCATAATGATTCATCTTCTGATTTTAGAGTAAATTCAGAATTTCCGCCTTCTTTAATCCTGTGGATTTCCTCTGCAATGAATTCATCCTCCTTTTGTCGGAAGATAATATTCTCTTTCAATTCCATTTCTATCTCTCCAACAATCTTATATTTACTAATTGGAGGCACCAACGGAGCTTCCACGTTAATCCTCGGCAATGAAGAAAATTAGCCATCCGATATCGCTCATCAGCTCTCCACCGTCGTCCGATGAAATAAAGAGTCCTTGCGTTCTATCCCACGTGCACGCATCGTAATGACCTTTTCCATTGGCTTAAAAAAACTTAAACGGGATGTCAAGAGAAAAAGTCTCCATCGCAGACTCCTCCATTGATTTTGCTCCACCAAGGAACAACCGCACCGTCGTGAGATCGCCAAGGGCTGCTCCATCTCATCCTCCCTGACGAGCGGCATGGCATGCATAGTGCAACGTCCTTCGTACAAGGGGTACCGTGGCATGCATAGGCCCATGTGATTCAATCTAATTGGAGCTGCCGGGTGGCTGCTAACAGCGGTGGAGGCATCAAGGTTAACAAATCGAGATATCTCACGCTTATTCTAAACCATGACGCTGCCGGCCGCCGGCGATGTTGCAGGAACAGGGATGCATGCTTTCCGGCGATGTCGCTGAAGCCTGAGGGTTCAGTCTCCGTGAAGAATTTTGTTTTTTTACGTTCAGAACCAATCGCCTAGATGGAGGCCTCTAATATACATCAAGCTACATATGCAAGAAATTAGCAGGCGGAAGCATCAGATTTCATCTACGGTATTACCAGCAGCGCAAACTTCACTCTTTCTTATCCTATCTTTGACTGATCAGTGGTATGTATATTTGCGAGTTAGATCATTGGTATGTTATACTACTAGGACTTGATCAGGTTACACGTGAGTATTGGACTCCATGAGATTTTGTGATCTACGGTAATTCAGCAGTCAAAGGAGGATTTGCAGAAACGGCATGCACCTGCTGCAAACAAATGGATGCACAAGAACGTAAGCAACTCATGGCGAGGGTGAGGTCATGGCTACATGCGCACTGCCATGGAGTCCGACCGGCATCATCTTTCCCAGGTCCTTTATACAACGGTTCTGCCCATGCACGAATTTCTCTAGGTTGTTGCAAGCTTGGTGTTTCACAAATTAAGGCTTTGCATCAGGTGCCGGTGTATGATCTCAAATTCTTTTGACTGCCGTGGGTTAACTGATGAATTTCGAACAATAGTTATATGCTTACTGCTGCAGGTTTTTTAAAACTGAACCTTTTTGTTAATGATGACAAAATGTGCACTAATAGATGGTTGCAGGAAGTACAGGAATTCTATTATATATGTGCCAAGAGTCCAAGACCGGTCCCCTGGTATATTATTGCTGCATTGTTATGCTTCATGTTTCTGTTTTTGCAAACAAAGTATATGCATCGGATCGAGTTTATATTCGGCAGTCGCTGTGGTTCTCCCTCTCTTCAGGTATGTAGAAGAGCTCAGGCCAAATGATTAGCTTTTTTTAACTGAAGGTCTGCTCCAATGCCCCCGTGTAGGCACTCCCAAAATTATGCAGAAGTCTCAAAAAAAAAACTCCTGAACGTTGGAATAAAAGAGTGGAACATTTCTAATGTATTTATGACAGTTTTGTTTTCGCACTGACAACTCCTTAAATGTACTATTTACTTGCTGAGATTTTTGTTGTCCTATCTTGGGGGCTATCGTACAAGTCAAAGAATATGTGATCCAATCCTGATATGTTGTGTTTCTAGGCTTCTGTGTTTCATACAATTTCTTGACTGAAAAACACAGCCTTCTGGTGTTTAGTAGATATAACATCTTTCTTCCACACAGTTTCCATATTTCAGTAAAACTGATGGTGCTAGACGGATATGGACAGATTGGCATGCTCTTAGAAAACACAGGGGATGATGATGCACAGTCCGTGTTTCAATTTTGTATCTATTATATAATTAAAACACAAGACAATAAACGGTGGAGATTTAGCAAATCAAAGTGAACGGCTAAGATGATTAGATCGATAGACCAATCAGTACCGATGGGTGCCCGCAGCCTAATCTATACGTATTGTTCATGGACTCTCTCACGGACTCTCTGTGTGTCTCCTATTTCAACCACGAAAATTGCTGCCCTAAAAAAAGAAAGAAAACTAGGGCTTCTTTGCGATCAATACTCGCACGGCGAGAGGACGCCGACGACTGCACTGGCGCACCATGTTCATGACCGTCCTCGCGCTTTTGTGTGGCAGTTCAAAGGTCATGTCCATCAACATCTGCCCCTATGGATATGTGCCATTGCTCCAGATCTGTTCATGGCTAATGCAGCGAGGACACCTACGTGGAAATCGACCTGATTGAAAGATCAGCTTCGGGCCGACGCCAGCCGACGGCCACGACGCCCACAGGTACTAACGTAAGCAAGCAGACAGCCATCTCAATGGATCGATCTGCCTTTTAGCTAGCCGCACGTACTAAACTAACCAAGCAGACATGCACCTCTATTGATCGATCTGCCGTTTACCTAGCGGATGCAGTCGCAGGCCACGATTGAAAGCGTGGTGACCGGCACCATGGCCTGCCCGGGCGGATGCAGATCACAGACGTGAGGAGCTGCCGCGCAACAGGATTAATCAACGGAGTATATGTGTTATATGGGTACTGGGAAGATTTTATTCTGTGATTGATCATACGCGGCGGTGAGCGGCAGCTTATTTAGTAACCGCAGATCTGTGCATGGATGCAAGATAACAGATGTATCAATGGAAGTGGAGAAAGAAGACGTACCAGCCTTTGTAGGGAAATCAGATTACCACTCCCAGGCCCAGCCGTCACCCATGTCAGACCGGAGCTAGGTATTACAGCATGGAGGATACGATCGATGTCCAGCGGCCGCCGACACATCGAAAGGCCGATGGAACGTTCTCTGTCACTGCGTAATCTTGCCAGAAGCATAATCGGGTCATCAGTCAGCTTCCAGGGAGCAGCCCATCCATCCAGACTTTGTGCAATCGGAAGAAATAGTACGTTAGCTTTTGAGATAAATCCTATAGGTATGTGGTCCTCAATCCGTTCTACAAAAGTATTTTTTAGAATTCATCGATAGTGTAACACTATGCAGCTTTTTTTGTTGCATTAGTGGCACTTAAGTTCACTTTGCAGCATGATATTTACATGTTAGTAATTACTGAAGAAAAGACATGATTTTGCTGTATATTATTCGTTTTGATGTCCCAATGATATTAATATGTGAAATTGTGGAATTATAAGATGTTCCAGTTTTTGAGTGCTCCGGATAAAGTTGGTTATATTTATCGGGATGCAGGAGAGATCAACCAACTCTTCGAGAAGAAGCTGTTGGGATGTAGGTCAAAATTCATGAATGTTGGGATAGTTCTTGCAACACATATACATGGATCAAATCTACTGTTCATTGCTCTCAGGATGCAAATCCCTGTAGCTTTGAAGAGAACAATGAGCAAAAAGAAAAGTCAACAGACTGATCAAATCGGTATGTGCTCAAAATGTACTTCCATATTTCTAAATACAGTACCATTGGTGATATGATGGTGAATTAAATCGCGTAATAGCCGAGAGGAGAACATCCAAGCAACATTAGATAAGTTTTCACCACTAAGTCTCACCTCATGCATACAAGTCTGCAACTTTTACGGTCAATTTGATGGGTCAGTTTTTAGTTTAATAAAATACACCACTGTTTCAAAATTTGGCTGAGGAGGATCAGCCCGCACATATTTGCAGATTTATTTTTGCATGTCGGCTGAAAAGTATAATTGACTATGAGAAACAATCAAGCTATCGATTAAATAGCGATGCATATTAACAAAATTGAATAACAATTGAATATTATCTTTGTGACCATACAAAAAAAAAGAATATCAGTTGTGATGGTATGTACTAGCCATGCAAATGCGCAGGTCCAGTTTTAATCCGCTTTAGAAAATAATTTACTGAGGATGTGCAACCTGGAGGTTTATAAACAAATAATACTCCAGTTTTTTTTCTGACTTTCCGGTTCTATATGAATATTTGGTACGATAAATAATGCATTAGTCCAATTTGAAATTTTCATTGTCTATAAAAACAGCTAACGAACGTTTCTACACTTTTGTATTTTGACAGTTTTGGGAACTGATGAAGTCTGTTGCTCGAAAAGAAATAGTATGAAGCATTGTTATAATCTTCAAGTAACCTGGAGGTGTACAACGACGCTACTTTGCAGTATGCTAACGTATGCTTAATCTTTCAGCTTTCTGTACTCTAAGTGAATAGGATTCTTAGGACACATCTCGATTGATTTTTTTACTCTTACTCACCTGGAGGTGTACAACGACGCTTCTTTGCAGTATGCTAAGGTATGCTTAATCTTTTAGCTTTCTGTACTGTAAGTGAATAGGATTCCTAGGACATATCTCGATTGATTTTTTTTACTCTATGCATTTTGGTATGAGGAAGTTGTTATATCATTAAATTAAGTGATTTTCCTTTGACTATATGTTTAATTTTGCAATATCATCTTAGTAGCACTAATTGGTATTTAGATGTTACAGTGTGGATTCCCTGCCATGCATATAGTTTTTTTTCCTAAATTGTGCATTTGTTGCCTTTTCATTCTCCTAATTTGTTAATACACTTTATCCCTATACTAATGAAATCTAGGAGATCCATTATCAACTTGCATGAAATCAGTTGAGGTAGGCTTGATTAAATGAATTACAACGTATCAGAAAAGATGATCTGGCCCATCTAATTTGTGATGCACTCCAGCCAAATGGTGTTGAAAATACGCGCTAGAGACAATCGTGTTATAATGATGAGTATATTCATAAGCTATAATATTATCTTTAAACAACATCAATAATATGTATCGTCGAATACGAGATTCAGAGACGAAAGACACATGAAAAAAGGTCGGGCGTGCCAATTAAGGCTTCTAATAAATGATAGTCATATCCATAGTTTTTTTTAGAATATATATGAATGTTATGCGTATATTAAAATAAAGCTCTGGTACTTCTTTATATTTTTTCTAAAGTTTTGTTCTATTGTAGTAACAAAATGTGGTGCTGATAGGCTGCCACACGGCCACACCAGCATCGACGGTCTCAATAATGAAATCGGCCAGAAAAGATATCTGACACCCTGCTATACATCTGATCATAGTGGTGAGATGCACGAGCGGAGCATGGGGGCTATATATACATCCCTAGAGGCCTTTTCTAGGTAGGTAGAGTTGTTTGATTAATACACATATAAGAGCTACTAGGATACAACTGTCGCGCGGAACCTCAATAGGGTCACAAAAACTCAAGGAGTATGTGATGCTGCCAATGCCGTGATAGGAAGATTACAGAGGCGAATGCAGTAGGTGGAACTTGCATAGGTGGAGCTTGCATAGAGTGTTCAAAGTTTATTCCTAGAGAAAATTTCTCAAAAATATTGTATATTGGTGTAAGGATGGACACGTGGCAAGGATTAGGTTAAAAAAAGTGTTCTAATGGTGCGTTCAAAATAACGATGACCACAGAACCATATGTATTAATATTTTTACGGAGATCAAGTTACATATACCCAATCTAAATTTAATGCTTTCACTAGCAAGAATAAGTAATATAGTTCGAGCATAAGACGTAATATTAGCAGAAATTTTCAAAATATTTAGTATAACAAGTGCACTACAGTAAATCTAGCCGCGCAATTGCGCGGGCCACTCAGCTAGTTTCTTACAATTGTCGCAGGAGCTAGATATATTTTCTGTACACTACCTGCATTTAAATGTCTAAAGCATCAAGTTAAATCTAGAAGGTACGCGATTATAATGTGATGAAGGGTGCAGAAGTAGAACAAAGACTTGATCATGCATCCAGTCATATAAGGTACCGCTGGAAGGAATACATCTAATACATATCCTCTAACATAAAGAGAAAACAAATGTGTTTTGGTCCAAAGTTTTTCCAAAGAACTTTGCTAGCTGAAATTTTCTGTCTTCTCTGTTTGGATATCTTTTTTTACAGAATGACTACAAGTCAAACTATCATATCCAAAGCACATGTGTTATATTTGTGCGATGAATTTCATCTATGTTTCTCCATATATATATAATATGCTCATATGAAGGCACATTTAGCTTTCTCTTCATATTTTTCTAGATCCAGTAGAGGTGCATAAAGAAGAGATTTGATTTCTTTACAATGTTTCTCCCTCCAAAGCACTGCTGAAATTATTACTTTATATCAGTATTAAATACTAGAGAATGAATTTGAGTTGTACATGTTGTCTTTATCAAGGGAAATTCCTTCCGAATTTTGAATTTTTATTGCATGCATATTAGATAGTAGTTTAGCACCCATTAGTGCAGAACCATCCTTCTCCAAAAGTATAGCTTGATATTTATCTAAATCAGAAAAAAAGGTCCAGCCAACAAAAGCTGCGAGGATGTTTCTTCACTCATAGGCCTATGCTAGGAACAATACACGCCTATACCATTCATTATGCACACACCTATGTGTACACTATTGTTCCCTCCATTCGGAAAAGAATGTCTTAGATATATCTAGATTTGGATGTATGCGGATTATTTCCAAACGGAGGGAGTACTTAATAATATACACTTCTCACTATCCTACCATCTGCTTCTAATTTTCCCTGTTGCTTTCACTATTTAGGATCTGCTCCCATTGTTCATGAAGCTAGAAGATACATTCTCTATAATGAATTCTAAAGCCTTTCTTTCCTAAAGGTAAAATGCATATAGTTAAACTATCAACATATAAGAATAATTGATAAATTTGATTTACTTCAGGGTTTAAAGATTTAAGCATCAATGTTACTATAATGCAATATATTTTTTGTATATCATAATAATACATTTTCTGTTGTATAATTGAAGTCAATAATTAACAATATGCATCTTTGTTTTCGAAATGGGGTATTACCCCAGCATCTGCATCGAAAAGATGCAATATGCATCTGGAAATGTCGTGGATCCATTAGGGATAATCGAACTTCAGTGCTAAATTTATTTATGCTGACATTTCACTTTCCTAACTCCTGAGCAATATAGTCACATTTGTAGCTATTGGGTCCAAAATCAAAATCCTAAATTTGTGCATGCTGGATGTTTCACATGAAGCATCTTTAATGTTAATAATTTTGCGTTGTGTGGAAGAAGAAGAATTATTCAAAAAAAATTGTTGCACAACTGGTCTATAGAGTTCTATCATGTAACTCTCAAGCTTCCTTTGTTTCATTCAGGGTTTTATCTCTAAAATATAGAAATGACGGAGCGAAATGTATTGCGATGTCTAAAATAAGAAGACCACTGCAGTCTGCCCCTTGATATTCCATTTTGTATTGCAAACAAAGCACCGAACCGGCATGGATCACCCAGGTAATATTATAGGCAATATATAGTACAAGTCTACATCATTTCTGTTTCTTACCTATACCCTCATCCTCATGATTGGGTGTGATGTTCTTAACAAAAAAACCTATGATATCTAAGCGATGATATTTGTGGTAATGTACAGATTGGAATATAAAACTAAACAAACCCCCTGGAAAGTAAAATTGTAAGAATAGATCAGCATGGGATTAAGAATTCAAACAATGGTTACAATTTTAAATATTAACAAGATTATGTATTCCTGTTTTTAACTTAAAATAACCTGAATGTTTGTATTGTACTTAAATCTTCTATTTTCAAAACATAGAGCTCACGTGACACTAACTCAAGAATATTATGGCATGATTCTACTTCACTGAAAAGCACCACCAGGGAAATATAATAGGAAAATCTCTAGCCGTGCAGGTGCACGGGTTGATGACTAGTATCCATAACTGTAATACTATTCAGTTCCGGTCCTTCCCAGATCTCAATACCAGCTCTTTCTATCTCCTTTCTTAACTCCTTGGGCATCTCTTTTTCCATTAAAGGATTACACGTAACCTTGCGACTTAAAGCATCTGCTACCACGTTAGCTTTTCCTGGTGTATAATTGATTGCTAGATCATAATCTTTAATTAACTCTAACCATCTCCTTTGTCTCATGTTTAACTCCTTTTGTGTAAAAAAGTACTTCAAACTCTTATGATTCGTATATAATTCACACCTTTTTCCGTAAAGGAAATGTCTCCATTGCTTCAAAGCATAGACTACTGCTGCTAACTCCAAATCATGGGTAGGGTAGTTAAGTTCATGTGGTTTTAACTATCTTGATCCATATGCAATCACCTTACGATCTTGCATAAGCACACATCCTAATCCATTTTTGGATGCATCACAATAAACTGTATATACTTTTCCAGTTTCTAGTACTGCTAACACAGGTGCTGTTGTTAATTTCCTCTTGAGTTCTTGAAAACTCTGCTCACACTTCTCTGTCCATTCAAATGGTACATTTTTCCTAAGTAACTTAGTCATTGGTCCGGCTATTTTAGAAAATCCTTCTATAAATCTCCGATAATATCCGTCCATTCCTAAAAATCCTCATATTTCCTTCGGGTTTTTAGGTGCTTTCCACTCCAATACTGCCTTCACTTTCTCGGGATTAACTGCAATTCCCTCTTTACTAATCGCATGTCCAAGAAATTCTACTTGATCCAACCAGAATTCACATTTGCTAAATTTAGCATACAGCTGATGCTCCCTCAAAGTCTGCAACACAATGCTCAAATGTCTGGCATGATCTTGTTTTGTTTTGGAGTAAACCAATATATCATCAATAAACACTATTACAAACTTGTCCAGATATGGCATAAAAATCTTGTTCATCAGATTCATGAATATTCCTGGTGCATTGGTTAATCCAAATGGTACCACTAAATACTCATGATGTCCATATCTTGATAAAAATCCTGTTTTCGGAACATCTTCCGGTTTAATCTTTATCTGATGATATCCAGACCTCAAATCAATCTTAGAAAATACCCCTGCTCCTCTAACTTGATCAAATAAATCTTGTATCCTAGGTAACGGGTATTTGTTCTTGATAGTCACACTATTCAAGTTTCGAAAATCTCCACACATTCGACGTCCTCCATCTCTTTTATCCACAAAAATTACAGGTGATCCCCACGGTGATATACTTTCTCTTATGAATCCTTTTGCTTCCAACTCATCCAGCTGCTCCTTAAGTTCACGTTCATGCCTCTACACATCACTCTCTTCACCTACGTACGCCATTTCCCTCTAGTCCTGTTACATCGAATCAGAACTCTCCATTACATTATGCATATGCACTTCGAGTCCTACTCCATGCATAAGCACTAGTCAATCAATGGAAAACCAGAAAAATCCAAAGAACGCAAAACTTTTCAAACATATACCATGTATTAAACATGTAGGCTTACAAACATGGGTACAGAATAATAACACACTCTAAAGTGAGTAGGTCTCACTTATTGCTACCAGCGTCTTTACAATACTGCGTACAATACCCTATATTATACATATTACACAACTACTGCTTCACTCTGCCATTCTCTACTTCACTTTTCTGCATACTTCCCAGGCTTCCAGTGACAATTACGCTTGGTCCTCCTGAGAACCCCGGGTAACTTCACTCTAGTGGTAGGCTGGTATTCAGGATCAGATGGACTTGCTTCTAACGTCATATCTGTCAAGGCGAAATAATTCTCAAGATACTTGTACGCCGCTACTTCCCCATCATAAACGTTCTCATCACCATAACCTTCGCCTCCATCTTCGTACCCAGTTGGTACTGCCTCAAAGTTACGAACAAACCCTCGCGGTTCGTCTTCACGTTTCATCTTCGGGTAATATTTAGCCTCGTGCGCATAAATCCAGCCTTCATCTTCCTCCTCGGAATCTATTTCTATTGGCCTACTCGACTCACCAACTCTAGGCTTCCTCCTAGGGGTATGACTAGTAACTTCCGGCTCTCCTGGATCACATGGAATTCTTATGGAATCACTCGGTGTTCCTTGGTATGGCTCCTCTTCCCAACCAGTAGGACTTGGTACTTCAGGCTCTGGATCAGGCCACTGATCTTCCTTCTCTACTAGGACAGAATTATGGTATGGTGGTGAATATGTAGGGTATACTGGGGTATCAGGTTCTACTTCCTCCACATACCTAACAGGTGTAGGTGGTGGATCAGTGTATCCCCTCTTGGCTTCATAGTTCAGTATATCACACTTCTCCTGAATTACTTCAGGGCTTGAATATTGCTCAACCATGGATTCTACTTCTCCAGCTACTACTCCGAACGTCTTATGATATGCCCGGATCAACTTGAGACAACTATCCATAAACTCAGCCACGCCATGCGGATTCGTCTTCAGAAAAGTTTGATAATCTACGAGACCCTCAAGCCGATAATTAGCAATTGGAATGGCATTAAACAGAGTTTCTGCCAACGCATGACCCTTGGCTGTCCTGATATTAGTAACTGCTTTGACAACAACAATCTGGAACACTACTTCCACACTCTTAGCTTCTCCATATGGCATTTTGAGCTCCATCTTGAGTTCAGGGGGTAACTTAAGTGCTACACGATACATCGCTAAAATTGACCCGTCGTAGAAACTCATCACTTTCACTATCACCTTGGTATTGACACCAAGATAATTGATCAGTTGTTGCAGAATCTCTGCCCAAATTCCCCGAAAAACACCCTTGCCCAACTCAGCATCTCTTACACGAATGGACCTTCCGGGACTTCGTATATCCATCCTAGCTATTATAACAAAGATATCAGAATTGAAATGAAGTAATAATTGCATGATAATGTTATTCTCAAGTGAATATCCATCATAACAAATTAAAACTCAATTCATTCTAAGGCCTCGCACACCTACAGGCTTTCCCTTTAATAGGTTTCCAACCTAAGGTCTAGCAATTGCTCTGATACCATCTGCGGTGACCCAGCACACCACTGCATATTGTAGTGTACAAGTCTGACATAACACCCAAGGAAGGACTAATCCGTAAATATTAGATCACTCAGAGTAGTACAACAGAAACATTGCGGGTCCACTTTATTACACACTGCTAAAGATTACAAGCCAGAAATGCATAAAAATATCGACGTCCTCCTCCGACATGGGAGGAAGGTCTATTATTGCGACGTTGACAGGTGTCAACCTACTAGCGATAGAAAACAGCAAACCAAGAACCATCTTGGCTCAGCAGCTAAGTAGTACTAGTCTAGTCTGACTTGGCCTGGTTCCTATTAGAGCTATTCTAAGTCTCCACCTCCTCTTCTTCAATGACGTCGGCTCCGTAAGAGATGATGTAGTCGACGCCTTCTATTCCTCCAGACAGATCAGGTGCTTCAAAATATACGTCATCGACATGATATGCTCCATAGTTCTCGTCGATGGCCTCCTCAAAGTCTAAGCAGGGGGTAAAAAGGGAACGAATGAGTAACAACGTTACTCAGCAAGTTCAGCTAAACGCTTAAATAAGTGGAATGCACTAGCTACTATCTTGACCAAAAAGTCAAGATGCATATGCAAGTTTTGTAAAACATTTTTAGGAAAAGGTCTATTTTATTTTTAGAAAACTATGCCCCTAGCCTCCACGGGTTTATAGTCATCACTTGGGATGCCTTTCCCGCTGCGGTCTGTAGTTCCCTCCTGGAACAAGGATGTGACAGTCACAATTTCTTTTTTTAACTCTGCAGAGCTGCACCACTTTACCCAACAGCAACCTGGCTCTTTGTGCTCTCCCAGCACACATGCCAGAACTCAGGGCAACAAGTCATGTAGAGTCGCCTCCCCGCACAACGCATATCCGCCCATTTGTGACGCGGCTGGTAACTAAGACCACTGGCCCGCCACCCCTCCCGAGCTTCTATTCCAGTCACCCCGTCAGGTGGGAAGGTCACGCGCTTCCACGCAGTTGGCCGCCGCAATGGACGCAACCAGGTAATAGCCTGCCGAGGATATGCGAACGAGGGAAAAAACATCTGACAAGCCCATCCATAGTGAATCTGTTGGCTGATGCTTCAATACGACGCTAGGATCACTGGGCCATGGGTTATTAATCCTAGGTATATACTTTCTCGTACAATGGAACCTCCACCACAACATCAATCCGTGGTTCCATTGCCAGCCAACCATAGTAAGTATAGCAATTCACATCATTCGAAAATAGGTTTTTCTTTTTTATGCAATGATAAACCATAGTACTTTGCAATTACTTTGATAAAAATAATCAATCAAGGACATGCAAGTTGGAACTTGCCTTGAGACTGACAGGTAGTGCAGTCTAAAGCTTCCGACGAATTGGGAACCTCGTGTTCTGAAAATCAATATCATCGTCTGTATGAGACAATGTTCAAAAATCCAAATGTATGCTATTATGCATAGAATGCAATGCTTTTCCCTAGAAGTTATTAAAAGCCTTTGATAATGATTTTTAAATGGTCATTTATTCAGATTTTTATTTAGGATGAGTGACATGATAGTCATGGTAAAATTTAAATGGTACTTTGAACTTAGTATTTAATTTTCCCCAATTTATCTCTTTTGAAAATAATTTGTAATATTTCAAAGTCATTTCCACTGAAGGATCCTTTGAATTTTTGTTATAAGAAATATTTTTCAAAAATTCAAGTATATATTTTATTTGAACAGCTTATTCAATTCTGTTATGTATATATATTTTATTTGTATTTTTAGGAATTTATTTGAATTTATACCGAGTTTTTGAACTTTGATGAATTTCATCAATTTATGAAAATTACAAAGAAGCCCCTGGTCAACACTGGTTGAACCAGGTCAAAGAGTGGGCTCGGGTCCGGTCAGCCGACCGAGCCACTCTTCTCCTTCTTCCTCTCTTGCACGTGCCCGAGCCCGTGCTCGACCTCTTCTGGCGAACGAGTCGCCGTCGCCGCCTCGCTCCGGCTAGCTCCGGCCACCTCCGCCGGTGTCGTCTCGGGCAAAATACTCCCCCGACGCCGCTCTACTACTTGGCTCTAGTGATTGGAGCTTCGCTTCCTCTAGCCGCCGTGCGCTACCTAACCCTAGGGTTAGGGTTTCGGTGCACCGGCGCTGCTCGCCGCTCTCTGCTGCTCGCCTTCCCCTCGTGCTCACCATGGCAGGTGCAGAGCTTGCTCTCTGTGCCGCCGTGGTGTGGTGGTGCTCAACCTCGACCTCCATACGCCCCCTCCAACGGTAGCGCGGGCACTGCCTCGCCGCCGTGGAGCTACGGCCATGGACGCAAGGTAAACATCTTTTCCACCTTAATCTCCTTCTCCTAGCCTCTGCTATGCTACTGGATTTGAATTGAATCTAGATTATTTATGTTGTTTAGGATTTTGATGAATTGGAGATGAATTGCTTTCGGATATGCACTGATTCATTTCTGTGCATCAAGAATTGAGATGAATGGTGTAGATCTAGCATGTTTAGATCACTCCATTACCTCAGGAAGTTTATTAAGAGCATTTCCTGCTCACAGATGAAGAAAATCCTTTTAGAAAATTATTTCTGAGCTAGAACTTGTACTGCATGATCTAGCTATGATGATCAATTGATTTGGGCATGATTTAGACAAGTTTTGCTTGCTGTGATGCCTCCTTGTAGAGTTACACAGTAGCTTTCTTGTTTAGAAATGCTTTTTATGCTTTCCTGTGCTTCTTTCAGTGTAAAGATGTGCAAAACACAGCTAATCCAGCTCTGCTGGTTCACTGCCCTGTGTATAATTTTGATAAAGCAAATAAGAACAAATACTATACTGCTGCTATTTTCCCTTGCCCCTTTATGCTCAAACAATTGCTAAAACAGGCAACTGCACTCTTTTCTTCTCTCTTTCCTAGCTTGTTGCAAAGAACATAGGCTTCTCTGCCTTGCAAATCTTTCTTTCTACAGCACCCTACCTTGCTTAGCTAGGTTCTATTAAGAACAGATGCTGAAACATCTCTCTAGCATGGTTCTGTCATTTACAGAACCTGCTTGGTCTCTCTCTAGCTTTCAAAATCAACCTGCTGTTGTTGAGCAGCTTGAGCTTCTGGAAAATGATGATAACCTGCGTCTTGTGGATTTTGCCTGCTCCTCCTCGCTGCTTCAAATTTCCTAAAGTGTATTTAACTAGCTAAAATGGCTTGTGGTGGATGGATTAGGTTACTTCCATACTGTGTCTGTGGTTTATGGTTGTTCTTGGTGAAGAACAGATATACTGATGTGTGTGTGGTGGTTACTGCGAGCTGTGTGTGTGCTGTGGGCTATGATCTGCCTATGTATTTATACTAATTTGATGTGTCCTGGGCTGGTGACACCAGCATAATTGGTTGATGATGAGTAACCTACTTACAGTGGTCCTTCTCCACCTCGAGCTGCCCTATTTGACTGTTCTTGGCTCTCCTTTCAACAATGGAGATAAGCTCCTGCTGCTGTGGTTCAGTTCTTCACCCCTTGGTGATATGCACCGAGTCACTGATCCTATCCAAACTGAGATATTTGTGTTGGGAAAGCTTGGCTGTTAAGGAATGGATTATGATAGTCGGTTTGGAATGATTAAATTCAAGTGTATGGTTTTATTAAGCTAATTGCTAGCTTAAGAGTGAGTTTAGGGTCCATTTGCCTAATCAATTGGCAAATGTGATACCATAAGTTGTGGGCTTAAGTTTTATTTGCTTCCTGGTTTAATTTTGGGGAAATGCATTTTATTTGCTGCTTTATCTTTTGAAAGATCAAGATCATATGCTCAAGACAGCATTTGTTGCCTAAAATTTCGGTTGCCTAAGTTGATTTTCCTAAGTGCTGCAAATAAGCCTTAGCCCCTCTTTGTTGCCTTTGGATTAAAAGAGCATGATCCAATTGATCAGTCCCTTCGGTTGCCTTTGATGATTTGCAAAACTCCCCAATTTAGCCTAATTGAACCATAGTTTTGATTAGGCTAAAACCAGGTTTCAATATATTAATATGCCAACACCAAATGGTGTTGGCAACATTTTAACACTAACCACACTTTTATCTTTGTTGTTTGTTTTGCAGGTTTGAAGCTCTCCAAGTTAGGATGAAGATTATAGATAGGTTAATTAGGGTTTTGCTTCCTTCTTTTGTAATATTCAATGTGTTGTAAAGATTACAATTGTAATTCCTTTTGTAAAGATCAAGTAGGAATGTGTAATGAAAAGTTCACATGTGTATGATGTATTGTAATATTATTTGTGATATTGTTTAGATATTGGAATGAAATATTCCCAAACTTTTGAATTGTGAATTAGTGTATTTGAAATATTTGTTGTATGTGAGATAAGAATAGAGAAGTTATAGAATTGATTTGGATTATCTCTCCTCTTATTTCTATTGGGTTTTATTGATATTCATGTGTTGAAATATTTCATAAATGTGTTGATAAAGAAATAGGGAAGATATAGATTTGAGTTGAATTCAAAGTTGTAGATCTTCTCTCAAAATTCAAATGATTATTTTGGAAAAATATAAGTAAGGGTTTTGAAAATATGATGTAGGTTTATCGACACTTCTCGACTATCTGTCAATGTCTGACTCCCAGAACATCGGCACTCGTCAGGTATCGATCCTAGATCCTTTTTAGCACAAAAGCGCGATTTTTTTCCAAATTTCACCAAAAGATGCATGAATGCACATATGCAATTCCTAATTCTACCCTCTCGAGTCCTATAACTGTGTGGTGTTATAGAGATGATGACCAGTGTCGCCCTTCTATGGTGCTGGTGGACAGAGAGGAACAAAGCCAACCACGCTGAATGCTGACTTTCAACTGAAGAATTCCAATTTACTGTCCGAAGACGTGGACTAAATTTTTTCAGAAAAAACATACTGTCACCCAAAATGATACACCCAGATGGCAACCTCCTCCAGCTGATTGAATTATGATCAAGAACAAATTGGAATTGGACGGCCTATATTCGCAACGGATTGCCAGGTTCTAGTCAAAGCTATTACCTCCGACAAATATGACGATGTACGCATGGGA
Source organism: Poa pratensis (assembly GCA_947311845.1). Taxonomy (NCBI): domain Eukaryota; kingdom Viridiplantae; phylum Streptophyta; class Magnoliopsida; order Poales; family Poaceae; genus Poa; species Poa pratensis. The sequence goes on along the minus strand of CAMZMU010000092.1, from coordinate 38,346,233 downwards.
CCCGTGATCTCAAGTACCAGCTTTGACTAAATTTCATAGACTACCGTATCATCTATGTACCATGTTCCTGTAATAAGCCAGCCCACGATATGGTGGCACTTGGTGCAGCTAATGTGCTAGGTATCAACCACACTTGGTTGGGACACCCTGACATGGCTTTCTCAAGTGAGACAGGCTGACCTTATACAGGTTGAAATGAGATTTTGTCAGGTATTTGGTAGCTTGTGTGTGTTGAACCAGGCAGAGATGAGATGTTGTTTGGTGTCTTTTAGGTGTTGAGCCAGTATTTTGTTATTGGATTAGCTTAATTTCTAATCTAGAGCCGATCCAAGGATGAAAAATAGTATATCACAATTTTCACTTATAGGTCGTCGAAGTCCACGAAATGAAATTACAAACAGATCCAAATGTTTACACAAAGGTCCTTGAAAAGAATTTTAAAAAGCAATTGGGTCCTCAGAAAAAGCAATCGGGTCCCGAGAAAAAGCAACGTCCATGGCGTGCGGGGAGGAGCCTGTCGGCGGCGCTGGACGGAGCTGGCCGGAGGTAGAATGCATAAAAAACTCTGTAACAAAATGCTACTCAACAACTTCCCTAAAACAAGCACCACTCTATTGGACCAATCTAACCATCCAAATAGCACAGCAAAAGTCCAAAATGAATGGCGGCCAAAAGTATATTGTCTATTCAAGACAAGAAATCTTACCACAGGAGAAGACAAATGATTCCATAAAATTATCACATGAAAACCATACAGACTACTAGTCAAACAAACAAGGAAAGAGAGCACGAATTGTTTATAAGAAGCATATAAAAAAAAACCTCGACATGAAACTAAGATGGCGGCCTGGATGACTGGGGATAACAAAACCGAGGTGGACTGCAGGATCCGCATCTTGCTATTCGCCCAAAAGCATTTGCTGTTATTGTGATGTCGAATGGACATACTTTTTTATTTTAGAATGTTTTTATTTACCATAACGCTCTGCTATCGTTGTTGAGGAAATTGCTGGTTTCTTTGATTTTCCTGGACTAGATCGCTGGCATTACAGATTATTGTTGGGAAAATTACATAAGAGCTTTAGGTTCCACCTGATCTAATAAATCAAGGAGTCAAAATTTTAATTGTTAGTGTGGCTATAACTTATGTTTCTACAACTGCACTGATTTGGTTTGTTGTTCGAAGATGTAGCATTCCAGTTAGAGAAAGGCTCCCGCCCCTCACAGTAATGCAAGAGCATTGCTGCTATATCATCCTACAGCTGATGAAAAAATATGGGCATCTTAGATGTCGATCCCAATGGGTTTCTTCTCATGGAATGCTGCACAAGTTTGCCATTCTTACATGAGGTTTTCTCCCTGGAATACGGAGAGATGATGACCAGTGTCGCTCTTCTATGGTGCCGGTGGACAGAGAGGAACAAAGCCAACCACGCTGAACGCCGACTTTCAACTGAAGAATTCCAATTTACTGTCCGAAATCGTGGCTAAATCTTTTCAGAAAAAACATACTGTCACCCAGAATGATACACCCAGATGGCAACCTCCTCCAGCTGATTCAATTATGATCAAGAACAAATGGGAATTGGATGGCCTATATTCGCAACGGATTGCCAGGTTCTAGTCCAAGCTATTACCTCCGACAAATATGACGACGCACGCATGGGACCCGTGATCTCAAGTACCAGCTTCGACTAAATTTCATAGACTATTGTATCATCTATGTACCTTGTTCCTGTAATAAGCCAGCCCACGAGATGGCGGCACTGGGTCCAGCTAATGTGTCAGGTATCAACCACACTTGGTTGGGACACCCTGACATGGCTTTCTCAAGTGAGACAGGCTGATCTTATACAGGTTGAAATGAGATTTTGTCGGGTATTTGGTGGCTTGTGTGTGTTGAACCTGGCAGAGATGAGATGTTGTTTGGTGTCTTTTATGCGTTGAGCCTGTATTTTGTTGTTGGATTGGCTTAATTTCTAATCTACAGCCGATCCTAGGATGAAAAAAAGTATATCATAGTTTTTACTTATAGGTCGTCCAAGTCTAGGAAATGAAATTACAAACAGATCCAGATGTTTACACAAAGGTCCTTGAAAAGAATTTTAAAAAGCAATTGGGTCCTCAGAAAAAGCAATCAGGTCCCGAGAAAAAGCAACATCCATGGCGTGCGGGGAGGAGCCTGTCGGCGGCGCTGGACGGAGCTGGCCGGAGGTAGAATGCATAAAAAACTCTTGTAACAAAATGCTACTAAACACCTTCCCTAAAACAAGCACCACTCTATTGGACCAATCTAACCATCCAAATAGCACAGCAAAAGGCCAAAATGAATGGCGGCCAAAAGTATATTGTCTATTCAAGACAAGAAATGTTAGCACAGGAGAAGCCAAATGATTCCATAAAATTATCACATCAAAACCATACAGACTACTAGTCAAACAAACAAGGAAAGAGAGCGCGAATTGTTTATAAGAAGCATATAAACAAAAAAACCCTCGACATGAAACTAAGATGGCTGCCTGGATCAGTGGGGATAACAAAACCGAGGTGGACTGCAGGATCCGCAGCTTGCTGTTCGCCCAAAAGCATTTGCTCTTATTGTGACGTCGAATGGATATACTTGTTTTATTTTATAATGTTTTTATTTACCTTAACGTTCTGCTATCGTTGTTGAGGAAATTGCTGGTTTCTTAGATTTTCCTGGACTAGATCGCTGCCATTACAGATTATTGTTGGGAAAATTACATAAGAGCTTTAGGTTCCACCTGATCTAATAAATCAAGGAGTCAAAATTTTAATTGTTAGTGTGGCTGTAACTTATGTTTCTACAACTGCACTGATTTGGTTTGTTGTTAGAAGATGTAGCATACCAGTTAGAGAAAGGCTCCTGCCCCTCACAGTAATGCAAGAGCAGTGATGCTATATCATCCTACAGCAGATGAAAAAATATGGGCATCTTAGATGTCGATCCCAATGGGTTTATTCTCATGGAATGCTGCTCAAGTTTGCCATTCTTACATGAGGTTTTCTCCCTGGAGTACGAAGAGATGATGACCAGTGTCGCCCTTCTATGGTGCTGGTGGACAGAGAGGAACAAAGCCAACCACGCTGAACGCCGACTTTCAACTGAAGAATTCCAATTTACTGTCCGAAGACGTGGACTAAATCTTTTCAGAAAAAACATACTGTCACCCAAAATGATATACCCAGATGGAAACCTCCTCCAGCTAATTGAATTATGATCAAGAACAAATGGGAATTGGATGGCCTATATTCGCAACAGATTGCCAGGTTCTAGTCAAAGCTATTACCTCCGACAAATATGACGACGCATGCATGGGACCCGTGATCTCAAGTACCAGCTTTGACTAAATTTGATAGACTACCGTATCATCTATGTACCTCGTTCCTGTAATAAGCCAGATCACGAGATGGCGGCGCTGGGTGCAGCTAATGTGTCAGGTATCAACCACACTTGGTTGGGACACCCTGACATGGCTTTCTCAAGTGAGACAGGCTGACCTTATACAGGTTGAAATGAGATTTTGTCGGGTGTTTGGTGGCTTGTGTGTGTTGAACCAGGCAGAGATGAGATGTTGTTTGGTGTCTTTTACGTGTTGAGCCAGTATTTTGTTGTTGGATTAGCTTAATTTCTAATCTAGAGCCGATCCTAGGATGAAAAATAGTATATCACAGTTTTTACTTATAGGTCATCCAAGTCCAGGAAATGAAATTACAAATAGATCCAAATGTTTACACAAAGGTCCTTGAAAAGAATTTTAAAAAGCAATCAGGTCCTCAGAAAAAGCAATCAGGTCCTGAGAAAAAGCAACGTCCATGGCGTGCGGGGAGGAGCCTGTCGGCGGCGCTGGACGGAGTTGGCCGGAGGTAGGGGCGCTGGGCGCGAGGGGCGGAGCCGTCGGCGGCGGTGGGCGGTTCTACTTGGTGGCATTGCTGCTACTCCGGGGCGGCGCTGGGAGGCCTCTGTCGCTGGTTGCTGGCCCGCTCTGGTACTCATCCGTCTCTGGGCTCCGGTGCTGGTAGTCCTCAGTCGCTGGGCGGCGCTAGGAGGCGGCGGCTCTGGCGATTTTTTGGCGTAAGAGGAAAGGAGAGAACGGGGGGTAATGAGAGAGTGGACCAGAGGCTGCTCGCGGGGCACCGCTCGATGGGGCCCACGCGTGGGGATTTTCAGTATGAGCTCAGCCAGGCTGTGGTGCGAAGCTCGATTCGAGCAACCGAGCTTCACAAGCGGGCAGGGCTGAGGAGCTCTTTTTGCACGAGGTGGGCATGGCCCAGGTTGCCCACCGACCTACCAAACACCCAAAACTTTGATGAGGTGGGAGTTTCTGAGCCCACCCGACCTACCAAACGCGCCTATCTGAACGCTCTAACCGTGGTCCTATATCTAAGTTGATGAAATGTCTGCGTTCCACGTCCAAAAAAAAGGTGTGGTCTTTGTGATGGCAGTTACTGTCGCTATTTCTCATGGCCAATTCTACTTTTCTATTACACTAGAAGGCTGATCACTCTTAGGGAGACACACATTTTTTAGGGAAACTAATTGGGAGACGCTGTTTATCACCTGGAGGATCGGCGTGTCCCATCCTCCTCCTTCTCGGCGTGCCACACATCCATTCATGTGGTGAAAAATCTGATGCGCGTGTGGGTCCCATCCACGTTCAGCCTCATCCTCTGCTCTTTCTCTTTCCAATCCCCGACCTTCCTCCTCTCTCCCAAAGCACACTGCCATGGAATGATGGAGGGGATTCGGGCCATGGCTCGCTCCATGCCAGCCTACCGCCGTCGTATCTGATACGTCCAAAACGTATCTACTTTTCCGAACACTTTTGCTATTGTTTCTCCTCTAATCTAAAGATATAAACGGTGAGACCCATTGGAGGCTCCTCAGCGATTTGGCCTTTCTGGCCGTCCGATCCTCCCCGCAACGTGCCTCCGCTCCGTCCGATCGCTGCCGGCTCCTGGAGTCGGGATGAATAGGGATTTTCAAAGTCGCTAACCGTACCAACCTTATTGCACCCACTCTCGCTGACATCCTACGTGGATCGCCGCTGTAGCCCGAGGGCCCGCCAGTCAGCCTCACGCTGCGCGTTTAATCGGTGTGGCGGACGGCCCTGCGTGGTGCAGATTCGCTCTGCGGTGCTCCCATTGGCTGATTTTGTTCATTTACCGTAATGGGTTTTAGCGGTGCCCCTCGCGGATAGGTTTCTTCGTACGTGCTTCCTCCCCCTCTCTCTCGCTGATGATGGGCTCCATCCGGTCCGTGACCCACATGTCGGTTGCCCTGCGCGTGTGCGTCGCCGTTCTCTGCCGTGCGTGGGTGCTCACTGCGTATTTTCTATAGTACGTCGGGGCATAGTGTGTATTTCACGTGCGTTGCACTGTTCGTCATGTCAGGGAGAATTCGGGCCCGATTTCTCCGTCCGAGGTTGCATGCCTTCATTCATTGGCGGGTACGTTGCACTGTGGTGGAGTCAGAAGGCCCGTTTTGGCGGCACGATGGCGGTGTTGCAAGTGGTAGCCGTCCTAAATGTGGCACGGTGGCGGCGTTGCAAGTGGTAGCCGTCCTAAATACGGCGCACTAGGAACCGGGTATATAGGCATTTTTCAGGATCAGATGGTTACTGCAGCTCTCATTTTCCCCCTTTTCTTCTTCCTCGCTGTTCTTGCTCCGCCGTGCTTTTCTACAGCTCCGCAGTGTTTCCATGGAATTCGTTTGCTGTTCTTCCGGTCACGTTCGTTCCGGTTGAGATCAGGTTGGGTTTCTTACCGTCGCTTGCTCTCTCTGTATTTTCCATACCCTTTTTTTATGTCGTTGGCCGTGTGCTGGATCCGTGTTTATGTGTTGTTTGTTGTTTATGTGGTTTGTTCTTCTTTGTTTTGTTGGTTTCTAATATTTCTTTCCTATTTTTTGCTTTGTTTTTTCGCAGCTTGCCTATCCGGTTTGTTTTTCTTTGTTTGGGTTCCTAATTTTTTTTTCCTTTTTGTTGCTCGGTTTCTTTTGCTGGTCGCCGAATTATTGTTACGGATTTCGTTGCAGGATGAGTCGGTTCTTGAGGTCCGCCGTGTTTTCATGGATCTTATGGTCACGTTTGGTCCCGTTGAGATCAGGTTGGTTTTTCTTACAATGGTTGTTTTTTGTTTGTGCTGTTCACCGTGTTGGATCCGTGTTTTTTTGCTGTTTGTTTGTTTGCTTGCTGGGTTCTTAAACTTTCTTATCTCTTTGTAATCGCGCTGTTCATGTGTTCATTTAGTGGTATGTTTTATTCAGTGCTTGGCCGGTTCGTTTTTTGTGGATGTTTGTTTTCTCTTTCCATACTTTTGTTTTTGTTTTGCAGATTGCCTCTTGCTGTTTTTGTTTTACTTATTTGTTTTTCTTGTCGTGTTCTTCGTGCTATTGTGTGATTTTTGGGGTTTTTTAGAATTTTGTTTTCGGTGGGTGCTGCTCTTATGTTGTTTTTCCGTGTTTTTTTTGGCAGGTGTCATCTTACTCGGTTCTTTCGGTTGGCTGGGTTTGTTCCATCCTTCGTCTGCAGGTTTTTTTTGTCGAGAGTTTTGATGCTCCATAGTTCTGTTTAGTTCGTATTTTCTTTTAGGATGATTTGATTTGTATTTTGTTATCGTGGTGCAGTTGGATTTCTCGGTATTGATCAATGATCTTCGAGTTCGGCCTCCTTGAGGTGGTTACACTAACTTCATGATTGTTTGGTGACTTCTTTTGCCTTCTTTCCTTGCAGGTCGATGCCTTACTCGGGAATATTTCTGACGAGGTGTTTTTTGCTTCTTTTTTGTTGTGTTGGTCGGCGCTGCCGGCTCCTCGCTTGACCTGGTCTGCTTACTGGCCTATTGAGAGTAATTTGTGCTTTGTTGGCATGTTTATCTGTTTGTTCTTTCTTTTTGGTTTATTTTCCTGGTCGTGCGCTGGATCTGTGCTATTTAGTTGTTCGTTTCTTTTGTGTTTTTTTGCATTTCCCTTTTTCGGTTTTCTTATGTTTGTTCATGTTGGTTGGTTTGTTTGTTTGTTTGTTTGTTCTCTGTCGGCTTACTGGTTCGTTGTTCTTCTGGTTAAGGTTATTTTCATTGGCTTTTGGTTGTTTTAGAGTTGTGCCTTTGTAGCTGTTTTTTTGTTGTTCGTTCCTTTGTTTGTTCCTAGGCCATAGGTTTACTGGTCGACATTCTTTTGGTGTGAGTTCGTCATGTTTGGATGTGGTTTAGTTTTGTTCGTGGTAACGATTGAATGCGACCAGCTGTCAACAACACAAAAACAGTAATAAATGTCAGCATGGCTGGTAACAAACTCGGCACCAAACATATATTCGTCAAGACCGAGACCTCCCCAAGCTTAGAGTTTGGACTTCTCTGTCTTAATGCCTGGCATTTCCCGCCGACACGGAGACACACACGGACATGTTCCGTGGACTCTGGTCGAGTCCCGGGAGTCGGAAGGTCTGACCTCCGTCTCACTGCTCGGCGATCCTGCCAAGTCCATTTAGAGTTTATGTTTGTTCATGTTGGTTTGTTTGTTCTCCGGCTGTCGGATTACTGGTCCACTATTCTTCTGGTTAAGGTTATTTCTGTTGGCTTTAGGTTGTTTTAGTGTTGTGCTTTTGTACCCGTTGTTCTTTTTTCGTTGGTTCCTTTGTTTGTTCTTTTGGTTAAAGTTCGTTATGTTTGGATCTGGTTGGGTTTTGTTCTGTTTTCGTTGTGTTTTCTGTCTTATTGTTCTTATGTTCGATCTGCGATTTTTCCCTGCGTCCTGTGTTTGTGTGGGTAATTTAATGGTAGGTTTTAATCATTGGTTGCCCGGTTCGTGTTTTCTTATTTCCATCTCTGTTTGTTGGATGTTCCCTCACGATTTTTATTTTCATTTTCGATGGGCCAGTTTCGATTTTTGTTATATGTTCTTGCTGATTGGTTTCTTGTGCTCTTTTTTTTCAGACCTCTTTTCCCTTATTTCCTTGCAGGTTGTTGTTTACTCGGGATTATTCCATTATTTCTGTGTTGAGTATTCTGGTTTGTGTTTGCTGCTGGCTCCCCGTTGGACTTCAGTGTGATAGTAATACTTCTTTTGTTTCACGATATCTGTTTCTTTATGCTTGTGTTCACACCATCGGCTGTGATTGTGTTTGTTCGTTCTGTTTTTCCAAGCAGCTTGTTCTCGGTGTGTTGAGTTGTTGTTTGTCTTTCTTTGTTACCGTGTTTGCTTTCTGTTGTGCATCATTTTTTATGTTGGTGACCGTGCGGTGGATTATTTTTCATTCGTATTTGTTGATTTTCGGTTTGTTCTTTATTTGTTTTTTGGTTTGTTCCTTCTTTTTTTATGGGTTTTTCACATCGCTTTGTTTTCTATTACTCTGTTTTTTGTGTTGTTTATGTGCCGATTTTAATGGTACGATTGATTCGTTCGTTGCCCGGTCTGTGTTTCCTCTGTTTATTCTGTTTGTCGATTTTTTTCCTATGGTCGTCAGAACAGGAAAAAAACATCCATCGCCCGTGTTGCTTCATTCCGGTTCAGTCGGACGGGTGACCTTCTCCGTCCGTCGACTCGCTGGAGTCGGTTGAGTGACCTTCTCCTTTTTTATGTGTACCGACCCCGCCGACTCCCTGGAATCGTCTTGTTCACTTTCCTAATGATTTATTTTGGGTTTTGTAGATTGTTGTCTTCCTATCTTCGTTTTATATTCTCGCTGTTCGATCGGTTCCTTTTGTACTTTTCGTTATTGTCTTCTGACCTGTACTGGTTTGGATGGTTACTACAACTCTAATTTCCCCCTTTCTTAATTCCCATATGCCTGTCTGTAGCAGACGACTCAACAGTAGCAGACAAGGTAAGCATGCCGACTCCCTGGGAGTCGAGCAGACGACTCGACGCGAGTTTATCAGCCGACTCCCCGGGAGACGACCAGTACCGACAAAAAACAGTGGCTGCCTCTCCCATCTCTCTCCGGCCACTGATATATGTAACCCTGCGGGAGAAAAAAAATGAGCAAGGGAAAGAGAAACGAAGAGGCAAAATGAATATTAAGAAAAGCATGCTCCCTATATATTTGTCCGTGTCTTTATGCGGGGTGAAGATATTGGCGGTGAATTCTAATGGTCCGAATCTGCTTGGCGTTATCCGATTCCTTAAATGTTTTCCTTTGACGGAGAAGCTTTACATCTAGGTGAGGCTCTCTGATATAATTTAGGACAGTTTCTCTAAATCATAGAGAAAATGAATATAGTCTTAACCTTTTAGGACAGAGTTCTATGAGAAAATTTTATACTGCATACTGAAAGTTTAACCTATGTATTGTGAAATTGGTGTTGGAAACATTATGATACTCCATACGACTATAGTAAACGAGAGGAAATATGTGGACGAGCTAATGAATATTCACATTGATTATTTGGCCTACCAATAATATTTTTGTGTTGGCTCAGAAGTAGTAGACAAGTTAGCCTGTCGACTCCCCGGGAGTCGACCAACCGACTCTCTCTTTGTGAACAAGTTCAGCCCTACCGACTCCCCGGGAGTCGTCCAGACGTCTCGCCGGTAGTCGATCAGCCAGCTCCCGGGGAGTCGACACAGACGGCTGAATAGTTGCAGCCAATGTTAGCCTGCCAACTCCCGGGAGTCGACCACTACCGACAAAAAACAGTTGCTGCCTCTCCCATCTCTCTCCGGCCACTGAGATCTGGAACACTGCAGGAGAAAAAAAATGAGCAAGGGAAAGAGAAACGAAAAGGCAAAATGAATATTAAGAATCGCTTCAGTATTTAAAGAGCCGAGACGGCGAGAGAGGAATTTTTGAGAGCTCCAGCCAGTGAATATGGATCGTGGAAACTAGATCCATGCACCCCATATATTATTATACATAGAATCAACCAAAAGGAAATTCAAGTATGCACAAAACTAATTAATTAAAGAACTGTAAACTGAAAAAAAGTCCATTCCTAGAGTGCATTGGCACGAATGGGTGATCTTCAACAACAAAATAACTTCCATTGACAATGTCAAAGTAACACATTGGTCCGAAGGAAACCTGGAGTTGGTTGGGTCGAGTGTGCACTAAGACGGATACGGCTGGGTCGAGTGTGCACTAAGACGGATACGGCTGGGTCGAGTGTGAACTAAGACGGACACATGGAGTCGGCTGAATCGAGTGGTGCACTAAGACGGAAAACTGTAGTCGGCATTTGGAGTCGGCTGGGTTGATTGGTACATTAAGACGGGACCCCTAGGTGTGATTTTTAGTCGGCGTGATTTTCAGTTCGCGTGCTTGGTCTTTTCTTGCTGAATTGACGTGAAGTCCGCATGTTCATTTGACTCCATGTGGGTGTTCCCTCTGTTGGCACTCCCTCTAATTCAGTGAGCTTTCATCATTCACAACGAACTGGTACGTCGCCAACAGCTTATAACAGGGAGGAATAAATGGAAAAGGCGATCACGTAAACGTCACGTGGTGCGCCTTGGCATCAAGGTGGAGTCGGAAACGTCGAGTCGGCAACGTGTAGTCGGACATGTGTAGTCGGCAACGTGGAGTCGTACACGTGGAGACGGCAACGTGCAGTCGGCAATGTGGAGTCGGACACGTGGAGTCTCCCTGGAGTCGGCTGGTAAAGTGTGGGTCTAAATGAAGGAGTAATGAGCGTGGTAGGTTGGTAGGTTTGGAGTTATTGGTACGTTATTAAATTCGTTTTGTGACTCTTTATTGTTGATGCGTCCTTTGGCTTTCAGACGGCGCCGTGTCCCTGGAGTCGACCAGCCGACTCCCCGGGAGTCGACCAGTACCGACAAAAAACACAATAGTCTATCCACACTCTAATTTTTTTTGGTTTTGACTTTGGAGAAGGGGAATACACGGCGGACGAGTGGTTTGGAGGTGTTGTGACCATGACAGATTTCGCTGGTGAGGTATTCGTCACCGATAGACATGGGTTGTTGATGCGTCCTTTGGCCTTCAGACGGCGTTGTGTCCCTGGAGTCGACCAGCCGACTCTCCGGGAGTCGACCAGTACCGACAAAAAACACAATAGCTATCCACACTCTAATTCTTTTTGGTTTTGACTTTGGAGAAGGGGAATACACGGCGGACGAGTGGTTTGGAGGTGTTGTGACCATGACAGATTTCGCTGGTGAGGTAGTCGTCACCGATAGACATGGGTCCATTATTTCGTACTCCGCCGGCTTGCACATTTTGGGGCGTCTCTTGAGGAGTGAGACCGAGAAGCTAAGGTCAACCGACTCCAGGGACTCGGCGCCGTCCTACGTAGTTGAAGGAAACGCGAGAATGAAATTGTTATTACCGCCGACTGTCGTGTGTAGTTGGATCTTCCTCATGATGTTGGAATCTGAAAAAACAATATCCTCATCTCTTGATGTTGTTAAGATCGAATCTTTCAATTCAAAAAGATAACAATATAAACATGTTAGTTGATTTATACGACGGAGCCCAGCCCCCGACGCCGGCTTCAGGGTGACGTCTTGAGCGGTTGGTCATTAAGATAGAGAACTTGTGAAGATAGGTTGAAGTTATGAGCGTGGTAGGTTCGTAGGTTTTGAGTTATTTCTACATGATTGAATGCGTTCCCTGCATACTCCACGATTAGTACTACTACTATGCCAGCTCCCTGGAGTCGGCTGATAAAGTGAGGGTCTAAATGAAGGAGTAATGGTGTGGTGGGTTGGTAGGTTTGGAGTTATTGGTACGTTTTCAAAAGCTACATTATACGGAGATTCAGTGGTGGCACATCATCTTACTTATGGTATGGGCGAAAGACGAAAAAACGTACGGTTACACTTGCAAACCAACGTATGTACAAGGATCTATGAAACTGTTGTTTATTTCCAACAGGGAGTGAGAGTGAGAATCCATGTACACAAAAAACCATAATAATCTATGTTCGTTAGTCTTCACAGTTGCTAGGGCTTGATGGAGCCACCTTTGTTGCAGCGTTTGCAGTTCCTTCTCGGAAGAGGGAAGCACGAAAAAAACGTATGGTTCCACTTCGGGGAAGCCGACACTGTTGGGTGTGGCCAAAGTTGGAGATTCTGATAGCTGTTGTTGCACTTTTTTATCGCGCCACTGGTGTGATATTTTGGTCACACTGCACAAGACACTCTTAGTTAAAAAAGTATTTTGTGCAGTGCACCAAAACATCGCAATAGCGACGGATTTGGGTCATTTGGTTGAGGTGTATGGTGTAGAAAAAAACAATGTTGTTTTCAACTACCAAGGGTGTCTGGTCACTGAAAAAATAGAGAGTTATGTTAGGTTGGTGTACATGTATAATATAACCACACTACGAATCAAAACAAAGCACACAAACCTTAAGGATGTCTTCTTGTACGGTGTCACCAAAATAGTAATCCTGTTATATATCATTCTTGATTTTAGTTACGAAAACATGGAGAGATGCAGGACTGTTAAAAAAATCTATTGTATTAAAGAATATGGATACAAAATGTTGTGGTGTATCTCTAGATCTAACGGATGGGTTTGGCCAGAAGGAAGAAAATAATTTGGATCTACTGAATCTGACGTTCCTATTTGCATAAATATGCTTATTTCGTGAGGTATATACCATATGTTTGGTTTTGCGTACCTTTCATTTAGAAGGTGGAAGAGGACGGCGAGTGTGAGGTTAGAGACGATAAGGAATGTCGTTGTGGAGACGAGGATGTGCCGTTCCCTTCGTAGGTTCCGTGGGTGCTTCTGATCTTCGTTGTCCATGGGGAAGTAGCATCGTCTTGGGGCTAGGAGGTCATATCTAGACTTTCCTTGGATCTGACCAGGTGAATGATTTGTGTTTCTAAAATGGGGAGGCGGCTGTGGGTTGAGGCAAGAAGATAGGGCTGCTGCCGATTTAAATCTTAAGATATAAACGGTGAGACCCATTGGAGGCTACTCAGCGATTTGGCCTATCTGGCCGTTCGATCCTCCCCACAACGTGCCTCTGCTCCGTCCGATCGCTGCCGGCTCCTAGAGTCGGGATGAATAGGGATTTTCAAAGTCGTTAACCGTACCAACCTTATTGCACCCACTCTCGCTGACATCCTATGTGGATCGCCGCTGTAGCCCAAGGGCCCGCCAGTCAGCCTCACGCTGCGCGTTTAATCGGTGTGGCGGACGGGTCTGCGCGGTGCAGATTCGCTCTGCGGTCCTCCCATTGGCTGAATTTGTTCATTTACCGTAATGGGTTTTAGCGGTGCCCCTCTCGGATAGGTTTCTTCGTACGTGCTTCCTCCCCCTCTCTTTCGCTGACGATGGGCCCCTTCCGTTCCCAGACCCACATGTCGGTTGCCCTGCACGTTTGCGTCGCCGTTCTCTCCCGTGCGCGGGTTCTCGCTGCGTATTTTCTACAGTACGTCGGGGCACGCTGGGTAGTTTGCATTTGTTGCACTGTTCTTGGTGTCAGGGAGAATTTCGGGCCCGATTTCTCCGTCCGAAGTGGCCTCCTTCCATTCGTCGGCGGGTACGTTGCGCTGTGCTGGTTTCAGAAGGCCGGTTTTTGCGGCACGCTCGCGGCACGCCTTTATTTGCAAGTGGTATGTTGTACTGTGCCGGTAGTCAGAAGGCCCGATTGCTCCTGTCGCTGGCGGCTCGCCATTGGTTGCGAGTGGTTACCGATCTAATGGAGCTGCCGTGCACACTGTGCTGTTGGGACGGGGTATATAGGTTGTGTTCTGGATCGGATGGTTACTGCAGCTTTCATTTCCCCCTTTTCTTCTTCCTCCCTGTTCTTGCTCCGCCATGTTTTTCTCGAGCTCTGCCGCCCGTTATTTCTTCCTCGGTGTTCTTGCTCCGTCGGCTGGCTAGCTCCGGTTTGGGTCTGTTGGTTCGCCGGCTCCGCCGTTTATCGTTCTTTTCATCTTCAGGTCTTTGTTGTCTCTCAACGAGTTGTCTCGCGGATGTTACTGTTGGTTTTGCATTTGTTGTTTTTGGGTTCTTTTGTTTGTTCTTCCCTGTGCTTTCCGGTTTTCTGCTGTTTTGTTCGATTTGTTTGTTTGTTTTTTTTCTGTTTTGAGCATGTTATAGTTAGATTTTTGGGTATTTAATGGGTTTTGTTCTCCATGTGCTTATTGTCATGTTGTTTTTTGTGTTCCTTTTTTTGTACTGTGTTCCTGGTTTTTCGATTCTTTCCGAGTTTTGCTGCAAAGGGTTTCTAATGTTTTTTCTATTTATATTTTTACTTGCAGGTCGTGATCTTGCTCGGTTGTCTCGCTTGGTTGGGCGCACGTTATTCGACGTGTGCTGTTTGGGCAGTTGTGCTTTCGGTGAGTTTTGACGTTATGTATTTCGTATGTTTAATCGTTTACTGTTTTCTTCGGTTTCCTTTAGAGCTTTATTTATTTTGTTTTTCGATATCTTTATTTATGTCGATATTTTTTACAGATCGACGATCCTGGTGTTCGGGCGTGTTTTCTTGTGTCTAGAATCCTTCCCGTTATTTGTGAGTTGTAACATTTCGTGTTTTTCTATGGTTTTGACCTCGGGTTTTTCAGTGGGTTTATTATGTTTTTTTAATCATAGGTGTCGTTGTTTCTTTGTTTTGTTTGTTTGATTTTGCTTATTTTTTGCAGGTTCTTTTTTTTTAAGAGCATTACCGTAGGGGATTCCCCTACGGTGTGGATTTTTTATATTGATATGGGCGCTTATTTTTTGCAGGTTTTTTTATGTGCTGTTGATCGTTGGTGTCTAAGGTACGTCTCTTTTTGCGATGTGTCTAACTTTCGTGTATACGTGTATTTTTTTCTCGTCAAATTGTTTTTTATTGTCTAATGATTCCTCGAGCGCATTTTTTTAACGTTTTCTTCTGTTTTTTTTCCATTTATGGGTTATTTGTTTTTTTGTGGATGTGTATGTTCTTGGCTTTGTTTTTAGTCCGATGACCCTGTATTTTTTCTTTATCGTTCTTGCTTTTCGATTGTTTTGGGCTTCAATCCTATTTTTTTATCCTCACTGATTTTGTAATTTGGTCGGTTCAATTTTCACGTACTTTCTATTGTTGTTCGTTTTATTGATCTTACATGTTTTCTTGCGTTGAATTCGTTTTTCAGCCGGCTGTGAAAGCGTGTTGGAGTTTATCACCTGAGACGTCCGTGAGTATCTTTACTTGCTGTCGGCCCAGTGGAAACCAGGGTACCACGGGCCGGCCTGCCACAGCCCTCAACACTTTGCCGGGATATTCTGCTAAGGACCAGGCGTCTTGGACTGGCGAGCCTCTCGAGGGATCTCCCATCGTGAGGGCCTTTCCCATCAGGAATATCGCTAAGTCCTGGCTGGCGCACGTCTGCGCCTCCCTCGCGAGGCTTCAAGTACTCCAGAACCTCGGCGAGGCATCGCTGCCCTCGCGGGGTTCCTTCGAGAGAAAGCAAGCTCTGCCCCACTGCAGAGCGCACATGGCCTCTGCGCCCGCCGCAGAGTGACGCGCGCGCCTGCGCACGATGATGACGACGCCGCAGTTTCCTCTTTGGTGATAAAGATGGTCAACAAAGCTGCACCAAGCAAAGCGGACTCCGAGGACTGCCGCCCCGGTGATAAGGGGACCATTGGCCGCTACGTGCCAACCCGACGTCACCCCACGGTGCCTCTGCAGCGCCAACCCATCGTACTGGATGGACGGTGGCTTTATCTGCCAGGAGGACACTGCTTTTTGCCATGGACCGAGTCCATGGACTGCCCCATCGCCGTGCACTGTCCACCTCCTCCGTCGCCATGTGGTAGCCCTTCCCGCCTTGTGGTTTCGGGGAAGAGACCCGAGGCAAGTATATAAGGGGGCAGTGTACGACCAAGGAGGGGATCGAATCATTCAGAGACTCATCGTCTAGCTGAAGCTCATCCACCAGAGCGAAGGAGAACAAGAAGTTCCACCATAGCTTCTCCTTAGTTAACCTAGAGCTTCGGCAAACACATTGTACTTTAACCTCTACAAGCAGTGCAATACAACAAAGTAGGAGTAGGGCCTTTACACCACACGGTGGGCCTGAACCTGGGTAGCTGCTCGTGTTCATTCTCTGCCGTGGTGTCCCTCACTGAGCTCGACGAGCACCGTCGCCGAGGTAGATGAGGGTTGTTTGATTGCGTGTTCGGCCCCCTATCATACCTGGCTACAGTGAGACACACCCCTAGTTCTTGGGACTAGTCTCCGACATTTGGCGCGCCAGGTAGGGGGCTGAGGCGCGTCTTCAACCTCTCCATCGCTATGGCCGAAACGCGCGCTGAATGTCTCGCGCGTCGGACGTCCGGCAGAGCCGAAACCGAGCCCGTCGTCAACCGCAACACGCGTGGCTTCCCGTGCACCAGCGCTGAGCGCAACGCCAACCCCGAGCCCCGCATCGAGCACCCAGAGAACAGGGATGGCGACGACGACGAGGAGGAGGCCGGCGGTGAGGAAGCCTCCTCCCTACATCCGTCCAAGGACCAGGGCACCTCCACGCCAAGCCGAGTGTCGCCCAGCCCAACTGCTGCACTGCTCATGGCGCAAGAACTGCTGCGCTACCTCCCCGCGCAGGTGGGCCACGACGGCTGGCTCGACCGCGTCACCTAGCTCATCAACGCCGCCGCCGTGCCCGCTCGAGCGCCCTCTCGAGCGTCCTCTCGCTCGCTGGTGCACCACTCCGGGCACGCGGGGAACATACACCATCCCGGCGAGGTCGGCGGTGAAATTCATCAGGAGCTTGGTCTGCCTCTTCGGTGTACCAAATCGCATCATCACCGACAACAGCACACAGTTCACCAGTGGCGCCTTCAAGTCCTACTGCGGCAGACTCGGCACCCAAATCTGCTACGCCTCAGTGGCTCACCCACGAAGCAACGGGCAAGCCGAGCGAGCGAATGCTGAGGTGCTCAAGGGCCTCAAGACGAGAAGCTTCAATCGCCTCAAGGCCAGCGGCAAGAACTGAATTGATGAGCTCCCATCTGTGCTCTGGTCCATCCGCACAACAGCTACGAAGCCCACTGGCGAAACGCCGTTCTCCCTCGTCTACGGAGCTGAAGCAGTCCTCCCCAATGAGCTCAAGCACGGGTCCCCGCGAGTCCTCGCCTTCAACGAACCAACCAAGACGACCTCCGCAACGATGACCTGGTGCTGCTCGAGGGAGTCCGCTGCCACGCTGCCCTCCGAGCGGCAAGGTACCAGCAAGACCTCCGCCGCTACCACAGCCGCCACATACGCCCACACACCCTTGAGACAGGCGACCTTGTCCTCAGAAGGATACTCTCCAGGGAAGGTCTCCACAAGCTCTCACCCATGTGGGAAGGGCCCTTCAGGGTCGCGCACATCTCCAGGCCTGGTGCAACACGGCTCGAGACAGAGGACGGCATACCAGTCAAGAACACGTGGAACATCGAGCACCTGCGCAAGTTCTACCCGTGATCATTCATGGCAGGCATTTTTGTCTCAAGAGGGAAGCATGCGCCATCACATCCCCAGCTTGACAAAGCCTTTCCCTCCCCGAAGGGCTACATCATCTGAGCTCTCTCTACAACGCGTCGCCACGGGCCGCGAGAAGCATCAGCCACTCCGTGTGGGACCCCATGCTCAGACATGGCGGATTTTATCTTGGCCACGCCAAGTGTAATGAACTACTTCATTTCAGCATGAACCTATGGGCCTTAGCGCCGTTATGTAATATTGCCGCGGTAAGCCATTTCTGCAATCATTCACGCTCATACTTACCCCCATGCGTACCTCGCGAGCGGGGGCTGAGCACGGTGCCTGTGCCTCGGGAGCTGTAACATCCCAAAAATATTAACAAGTATTATAATTCCAAAAATGTGGGCCAACAAAAACTTTTGCTAATTTTATGTGTGTTGGTTATGTATTGTTGCTTGTGATAATTATTTCTTGTTGGTTGTGTTGGTTGTTTTCTCTAATTAAAAACTTGAAGAAAAGAAATAAAAACAAAAGTTAAAACAATAAAAACCATGTGACAAGTGTCACACCATTTCTCCAAGGGAGAACTCCATTTCTCTTCAAAAAAAATTAAGAGGAGTGATAAGTGATCACTCTCAAATTATTCCCAAATTTCCCTCTTCAAATAATATTTCCAAAAATCTCAAATTAAAATCAACATCTTTCTTTATCTTATTCAAATCACAAAATGTGCTATGATGCACTTGACAACTAAATGATTAAACAGCACCACAATTCTTGAGAAACACAGGTGAAGCAAAATATGGAAATAAATTTCAGAAATAAGAAATTAAATTTGGTTCAAGCATTTCATCGAGCACATGGTGGCAGTGCATGTTCTTCCCAAATCCCTCTCCAATCCGAGATCAATTTGATCGATTTCGATCAAATTGATGCAAGCCACTGCCTCCATTCGATTTCTCTCATCTCTCTCACTTCACCGCGCCCGCCGGAGCCGAAGAATTTGGCCGGGGAGACGGAGAGGAGCACCGCTAGGGGACAGCCGCCCGCGCCGCACATCGCCGTGGTCGCCACTGTTGAAGAAGGAGGTGTCGACGCCGTGGAGACCCCGCACCGTGCCCCCCTCTCTCCCTCGCTCTTCTGCTCCAGGAGGCACGCCAACACGTGCACCACTGCACCCACAGACGCCCCCATCGCACGTGCCCGTGCTCGCCGCTCGCCATGGCCGACCCGAGAACATCGCGGTCGACTCGGCGCTCCACTGCACCCGCCGCCGCGTGGCCGCGCCCAGACATTCCCTAGCTCGCCAGCGGCCCCCCAGACAACCAGCCGCGATCTCTCCTGCCCCCTGGACAGCGCGTGAACCTCGACCACCATGGACCGAAGCTCCGCGCTTAAATAGAGCACCCGAGCTCTCATTCTCTCCACACTCCACCACTCCCTCTCCCTTGCTCCACCTTCACTTGTGCACCGCCAGGAGGGCGGAGCCGTAGCTGTGAAGCCACTGCCGCCCGTGACCATCTTCGAGCTCGCCGTGTCCGAGGTTGAAGACGAACACGGCCACACCGTGCTGCCCTCTCTTTCTCTCCTCTCTGGCCCGCACTCTCATCTCCATTAGCACCGCACTCACCCGCCTCTGTTTCCTCTCTGGTCCGTGCCCAGGAGCGACGCAGGAAGCTCGCCAGAGTCCGTGCTGGACCGAGGAAGCTGCGAAGCTCGTCGCCGACGCTAGGAGCCTCCCCAGCAAGCACGAGTCCACCCAAAAGCTTCCCCGAGCCTCTGCCATCGTTCTGCATCATCTCCACCAGCCCCAAGCCACCCTAGGTGAGCCTCTGACCGTCCTTGCCGTCGCTGGCACGACGGCGCCGCCCAGAAATGGTGGTCGCCGTTCGCAGCCTCCGTAGACCGTTAGATCTTTGATCAACGGTAGCATACCCCTTCGTTTAGATAAGACACTGGCAAGTGGGCCCCGCTGTCATAACTTTAAACTTTATCCAGCACGCGCACCGTTCCAGTTGAGTCACTGACGAGTGGACCCCACCCGTCAGGATTCTCAACATTATCCAGAACAGAAGCTTTTCTAATTTAATTTTCCCTAGAATTTCAATACTGGACTGAACTTTGAAATGCAATATCTCGAGAAATATAAGTCCAAATAAATCAAATCAAAATTTTCTGGAAAGCTTATGAAATTGTTTAACCAACCCAAGTGGATTCATCTCATTTGGATTAATAATCAAAAAGAAGTATTAAAAATGCCACAGAAGGTCTGAACCCTAAACTTGTTTGTTTCTGAAAATCTATTAATCCAAATGATGCCAATCCAATTTTGCTAGCTTAGTATAGTGATCACTTAGCTTCCCTAATTTTTGTAGCATTAATTAATCAATGTTAATTGTTTAGCATTTGGATTACATTTAGCAAACATTTCTGAACTAAAACAATTATAAATGTTTAATGGTTAATCCAAATGAACTAGAACCAATTTTGATAGGTCACATTTAGTCATGGTTAGTTACCCCTAAAAGGATTTAATTTTTGGATCAACATAACTTAAGTTATAGCCAAAACTTGGTTAATAAGTTTCTGCATTAAAACAATTATGTAGGGAGTTTGGTAACTCCAATTAATCCAAATCAAATTGTGTTGTCTTCTACACATCAGTAGCTTTCTGTAGAAATTTAGTTTGTATTTTTGTGACCAACAAAAACTCAAGTTATGCAATTAAACATGAATCACTAGCTTCTGCCATATTTAAGATATAAATAAATGATGGTTAAGTCAATTAAATTGAAACCAAATTGTATTGCTTTGTGTGTGCAGTAGCTATTTGTAATGTTTAAGATTGTTATGTTGTGATGCTTGCTTGAGTAGCATAGTGATTGTTTGTATTTGTTTGTTTATTAATTAGACGAGAGCGTTGTCGGAATTATCGAGGAAGGAGAGTTTGTTGAACCCGAAGATCAAGACCAAGGTCAATTTGTCGAGTAAGGCAAGCTACTCCCTGAGCTTGCACCCCACATATATATGCATCTACTTTGATAACATGATTTACTCTTAAGTCAAAGATTTTGAAAACCTTTTACAAAAAGTATATGAAAGATTATTTTGCCACCTATGTAGAAGTATAAGATAGTTTATATAAAATTATAGGATGGGAAAATAAATATTGTTTCTTCAAAGCTCCATTGGAAATACTTGTGTGGTTATGAAATGCCGAGATGTCGGTGTTGAGATAAAGAAATGGAGAATGGTGATGTTCTATGAAAAATGCACACTGTGTCCTAGTACTATGATGACCAATCCTACCCTGTGCGACCACACTTACCCACATATAGGCAAGGGCGTAGTCAGATAGTTTGCTCGTATTAGTATGGGATGCCTCAACAACGGAGATGACCCCGTTCCATGAGGGGATGGTTTGGTGACCTACCCCTGACCTGGGTCCTCTTAAGAGAAGTCTGCCAACAGAGTTGGTATGAGTGTATTGGAGAAAGAGGATTGAAGACGCCACCTTTGGGTCACCGGGCAGAACTATGAGTCCTCACACTTAGATTCTGACGGGCTGGGTTAAGTGTTGATGGAAAGTGTCATAGCGGCAGGGTCCTATACTAGCATGAGCAAAAGGACAGGCTACGGTCGGTGACTCAACTTCGCATACACCTTGTATGGCGGTACGTGGCTGACACGATGAGCTACCGGATGGGTGTGGGAAAAGCGTGCTACCTCAGCAGAGTGTAAAAACTATTCGAATAGCCGAGTCCTCGGATATGGACAGTTGGGAGGCTGTCCTAAGACCATGTGCAAGTTTTTGAAAAGCTTTGAGTTTGAGAAAGTAAATGAAGTGGTAAATGTTGGATACAACCATACCAATGGATCGGTATGTGGTTGTTGGATGCAAATGAACCATGACGGGCTATGGTCGAGGAAAAGGAGGAGTTTTGGAGAAATAAATCAAATGGCGATTTATGGGAAGAAAGTTATAAAATTCTTCTTACCTTTTTCAATAAAGATATAGAGATGTTTTCAATAAATAAAAGTTGGGAAAATAAATAAAACTAGTGCATTCTCATGTTGGGGTAGTTTGCGAGTACAATTCCAATTGTACTCATATTTGTTTCGTCCCTAGCTATTGTCTTAGCCAGATTACGAGGAGCATTACGCTCAGGAGGAGTATGGCGACTTCTACGCGAACTAGGGATCTCCATAAGTCAGCTGCCTGTCGGGTCGATGTTAGGACGGGTCTATCTACTACTCCATAGCTTCCGCTGAATGTTTTGGTTTGGCCCTTGAAGGCAACTATGTAAGGACTTTGTCTATATGGCCATTTATGTAAGACTTTAATTCGGGACTGTAATGGATGTAAACTTTGATATTCAGTTCGGATTATGTACAACGACAGACTGATCACGGAATCGTTGTGTTAAGCATAATCGGGTAATTCGGACAGCTAGTCCGGGGTGCCCACAGAGCTGGTATCAGATACACGTCCTGACTTTAAGAGACCTTAGTTAGCATGGTCGCTAGATAGGAGTTACAAAATTTAATTTCTAAAACAAAAGAGTGGAGTATTTTCGAAAATTTCTTATTTCCCAATCCTCTCACTTATGCAAAATTTTACTCTCATTAAAAATTACATTTTCCCTTGTATCCTTAAAATTTTGCACACTTGTAATCCCATTAAGCTTAAAATTTTGTTCACTTGTTGCCTCACCAAATTTAAAATTTTGTACACCGGTCATCTCACTAACTTAAAATTTTGCTAAAAATTGTAGATGGCCATCCACTTCACCGAGTTCGTCCAGCTTGAGAAGGACGGCAAGTTGATGTTCGAGAAGGACTTGTTCGAGTTGAGCAAGCTGTTAGGTCGCCCCGCTCCAGAGTTTAAGGGAGCCCAGGTGGACGCTCTCAGGAACAGGAACCTGTGTTGACTAGTTGAGTCGTCTGTTCGGGGGAACATCAAGTCTCCCGGATCTAAGACGATGATCTTCACCACCATGGATGTCCACTGGGACGATGGACTGTGTCGTTCTATGCAGAGGTTGCTAGCCCGACTTTGTGAGGAGCACAAGGCGGAGTTAGTGCACTCCCGTTTCTGGTTCTACGGGAGGCGCAATGATGAGGGACACCCTGTTCAGTCCCCTCCACACCCGACGTTCGGAGAGTATACCCTGGACATGGAGCTTATGCTCTACCGCACGCAGGAGGACCTGATGAGGCTTAGGCTTCGGTCTCGCTTTGAGCGCATCTCGCTCAAGGAGAGTCAGGAGCGTGAGGCGCTACTGAAGGAGGAGAAGGATGCTCTTCTCCAGAAGAGGACCCAGCTAATGAGGACCATCTCCAAGCTCCGCAAGAGGGTGGCGGAGTAGGACGAGATGATCGAGGACATGGAGCACCAGGCGAACGAGATGGAGGAGGAGGGCGAGGATCTCCGCAAGGAGAACAACGCTTTCCTCAGTGACGATGACGACTTCCTGGAGGAGATGGACTACGAGCAGGAGGACGACGAGGAGGAGCTAGTTGACGAGGAGGAGGAGCCACTAGAGCTAGTTCTCGAGGAGGAGGAGGACCCGGAGGAGCCTCCTTACGAGTCCGATGCTGACGTCGCTGAGCCTGAGGTTCCACCTCAGTAGACGAGAGACTTGAGTACCACCGTAGGATTATGTCGACCCCCTATCGCTAGTCGAGTCTAGGTGTTGGTTCTTTTGGAGACCATGTATTATGTACATTAGAGGTAGGATGATGTTGTAAGCTTGATGCTATGAACTCTTTGATGTGATGCTTGTGTTGTATTAATGTGTTAGTCTTGTTTGGTTTGCGCAAAATATTTTAATACCATCCTAAATTAATCAACCCTTTTGTAACTTCATCGCTTTCCCCTTAGTCGAAACCCTTTTGCCTTGTCTCTTATATCCTGTTTACTTCAGGATGGTGGACACTCGCAATACCTCCAACCAGAACCCGCCACCACCACCAAACCAGACACCCGCCCAACTTCTTGCGCTTATCATGGAGGAGCGCCAGAATGCCCGGGAGGAGCGCCAAGCTCATCTCGCTGCCTTGCAGCAGGTTGGCGCTGCCCACGTCAACAACAACAACAACAATGGCAATAGCAACGGCAATGGCAATGGCGAAGGAAACCAGCGATCCACTTTGACCGATTTCCAGAAAACCAACCCACCTACCTATTCCAAGGGACTTCACCCACTGGAAGCCGATGACTGGCTTCGCACCATCGAGAACAACCTGGAAGTTGCTGCCGTGGGAGAACCTGAGAAAGTTCTGTATGCCACCCACTATCTTGCTGGACCTGCACGAGCTTGGTGGAAGCTACCAAGGCTCTCCAGCAAGTTGGCCATGTGATCAACTGGGCTGAGTTCCAGGAAAAGTTTCGCAAGAAGCATATTCCTGGCGGACTCATTGAGAGGAAGAAGGATGAATTCCGCAAGCTGAGGCATGGAAGTAAAGATGTGGTTGGCAATCTTGATGAGTTTTGTCGGAGAATGACTCCCACGAAATAGGGGTGGTCAAGCTCACGAAGAGAGTCCGTGTAAGGGGCTGAACACGTTAGTCAATCAACCCTCAACCTGCACGGCGATGGTGCTCGTCGAGCATGAGGAGGGACATCACGGCAGAGATGGACACCAGCCCGTACCCAGGTTCACGGCCCTCGTGTGGAGGTAATACCGCTACTCCTGCTTGTCTGTATTGCACTGCTTATGGAGGTCACAGTACAATGAGCTTGCCGAGGGCTCTCTTTTGGCAGTGGTGCGCTCAAGGAAGAGGAACAGTGGTCTTCGTCTTCCTTGCGCGTAAGTAGCTAGGCTAGAATGAGAATGCGATCCTTTGTTACGGTGGTGCACCTCCTCCTTTTATAGGCGCCCCGGGCCTCTTCCTTGCACTTGTGCAGCGGAAGGGCTACCACATGGCGACAAAAGGGGGAGCACGGTGCACCGCAGCCCATCTGTCCATGGACGCGGTCCATGGGCGTAAAGCTGATGCCTGTGGCAGAGAAACCACCGTCCATGCAGGACGGCCAGTTGGGGTTGTAGAGGAACGTGGGGGTGCCCACGGTGACGTTGGCCGTGGAGCGTAGCGCCGGCCGGTCCCCTTAACACCAAAGAGGAAATCCTTGTAGTCTGGTGCGGGTGGCGCAGCTTTGTTGACTCCTTTAATCACTAGAATGGCAACTGCGGCGTCGTCGTCACCGTGCGCAGAGGCGCGCGTCACTCTGCGGCCGCTGCAGAGCCCATGTGCGCTCTGTAGAGGTTGCTTTGCAGCGAAGCAATCTCCACGAGGGCTAGGGTGCCCTGTGGAGGATTTGGCGTTGACCTCTCCCCAGGGGAGATCACCTTGAAGAGGGGGCAGCAGCGGATAAGGCCTCAATAGGCCTCTGCTGCCTCCAGAGTCCTCGCGAGGCGATTTTTCCTCGTGAGTCTCTCCAAGCCGTAGGCTTGGACCTTAGTGGAAATTGGCCATCGAGTGTCGAGGGCCGTGGAGGACAGGCCCAGCACACCCTGGTTCTCACTGGGCCGACAGTAGCCCCCGGGCCCATGATGGGCACGATGTAGTCCAGCGGACGCAGGCGAATCGTCATGGGCCCAAAGTGTCCGGCCGGCCCGAGACACGTGTAGAGCAGTTAGGCGCCGCAGCCACACGTTCTCCTCGACAGTAACGGGCGTAGTGGCGGGGCCCACCACATGTCGGTAACTGCTCTGAGGGGATATAAAGCCTGCAGCGCCGGTTCAGGCAGCAGTTACTGCATCATTTGCGCGCCCGTCCCCTTGCTCTCGACTTCTGCGCTCCCCGTTCTCGGCGCTCTCTCTTCTTCTCTGCAATTTGGCTGAATGGCGCCCAAGAAAGCCACCGCGGCCACGAAAGGCAAGGCGATGATGTAGGGCGGCGAGCCCGCCGCGACGCAGCAGGGCGGCGATTTCGAGCCGGCTCTGGTTGGCTTCCGCTTCGAGAAAGAGCTGCAGCTGGACAAGGTGCCCCATATGGCGGCCTCGGCGACCAATGAGCACGGCGCCACGGTGCTCAAGTTGGCGAACAACTCCTTCGGCAGCTTCTATCCCATCTTCATGCACACCCTCTACGCCGGGCTCGTGCCACCCTTCTCTGACTTCTTCCTGGCGGTTCTGGAGCGTTACCAGATCCAGGTTCTTCATCTCCATCCAAACTCCATCCTCGTCCTCGCCATCTTCGCCTATCTCTGCGAGGCGTACATCGGCATTCCGCCCTCGGTAGACCTCTTCCGCAACTTCTACGCGCTCCGGTTCACGGCGAACAGGGAGCGGTCGGGGTGCGTGTCCTTTCGCATCGCCGATGGCATGAAGGGCATCTACATCCCAATCGCGCGGAACGGCGAGGACCTTGTGACCAGCGTGACGAAGAGGGTGGAGGACTTCCGCAAGCGTTGGTTCCTTATGCAGTTCGGGAGCCAGAGCGCCTTTTTCGAACTGCCTGAAGCGCCTCCGACGAAGAGGGCGAGCTGGTCTTCCAAGACACTCAGGGGCGCAACTCTTGGCCCCGTGGTGAGGCGCTTGCAGGACCTCCGCGAGGCCGGCCTCACCGGGCAGATGGTGGCCAGGGACTTCGTGAGGCGTCGCATTGCTCCTCTCCAGAGGCATGCGGACACGATGTGGCTGTACTCCAACCAGAGGGACAAGATGAGCCTGAGCGCTACCCTCTTCACGCAGGAGGAGGTGAATAGCGTCATGGAGATCCTCTTCACGTCTCCAGACATCCCCGCGCCTACCGACAAGGTCGTCCCGCTCCACAGGATCGATCTCGGGCGTCGTGTCTCGCACGTGCAGACGATGCCGAAGTTCGACCAGTGGGGCCTGGTGCCTGAAGGGCACGTCGGGCCTCGCGAGGATCCAGAGTCTGCGGCGCAGGCGGCGCTAGCTGAGGGCGACGAGGATACGACGGAAACGCCCGCGGAATCTGGTGCAGGCGCAACCGGCGCCTCGGGCGGCCCCGCTTCTTCGGCGGAGAATTCAAGTACCTCGAAGGGCGCAGCACCGGAAGTTGAGATCCACGAGATCTCCTCAGGCAGCGGGGATCAATTCGTGGTCGCTCCCTCGCAGCGTGTTGAAGGAGAGGAGGAGAGCGACGATGACGGTGCTTCATCGGGCCACTGCGAGCCCCGCTCCAAGGCTGTTCATGACAGGACCGCCAGGAGTCCAACGGGCACTCCTCTCAAGAGGAAAGCTGAGACTGATCCTGAGGGGTCTGGATCTGGTGCCGCGTCGTCGAGGCCCTGTCGGTCGTCAAACACGGTGTGGGTTGATTCCCGCGCCAAGACATGCGGGTAAGGCTTGTCTCCTTTCTCCGTTTGATGTCATTCTTGTATAGGCTTCTCGAGGGGTTTTTGAGCCTTTACCTCTCCAGGCGCCCCGAGGAGCCAAAACGGCGGAGGCTCCAGAGGCTTGGAGAAATCCCCAGTGCTGCAGCGGCGCTTGCGGCGCCTACGGCCGACGAGGTGCCTCCCGAGGGCACGCTTCTTCTCCCGAGGCAGTAGTGCTGCCTCCCAAGGCAGGGGAGTGCCACGAGGAGAAGGAGGAGGAGGAGGGGGCAGAGGTGACGATGCCGCCGCCTATGTAGCCTGTCGCCTCTGCTGCGCGGCAGGAGGGGGCACCGATGGGGGATGCGGCGAAGTCCGCGCCGCCGGCGAAGGAGCGTGCAGCAGAGACAGCGGCGTTCACTGAAGCGCGCGCCGACGTCGAGATGGGGGAGGCCGGCGCGCCATCGTCCCCACTGAGCCCGAAACTGGGAGAGTCTCTGGTGGACTCCTCAGCTGAGAAGGCCAACCCTGCTCCCGGGGAGGGGAGAGTGCTCCTCAGGGGCAGAAAAGAGGTGGGGCTGATGGTGAGGGCGCCCCGAGCCCCCAGAAGGCCTCTAGCGCGGGAGGCGAAGAGGGAGGTTCGCACCAGAGCCCCCAGGCGTGCCTTGAGTCTACTCAGAACCCAAGGCGCGACGCTTCTGGATCCTCGGCAGGCGCCAGAGTCTCCAGGCCCTCCGGTGAGCCATGGGCTCTAGTCCCGCGGGGGCGGCACCCAGCTGCGGCTCGCCGTGGGGCTGTCCTTCGCTTGGCGAGGGAAACGCTTGATGGGCTTGAGGCTCAGCTCCTTGAGGAGGATCGCTCCAGGGCAGAGGAGGACGCCGAGCTCGCGCGGGGCTGGGCTTGTCTTCAGGAGACCGTGGAGCGCTGCCGCCAGAAGAACGAGGCCGCCCAGGCGCAACGCGAGGCTGCGCTGCGCTCCGCCGAGGAGATCCGCGCCAGCGGGGTTCACGAGGTTGAGGAGACCCTTGCGGACCTGGGTTCTAGGCGCGAGACTCTCGAGGCGGAGACCGAGGCCAAACACCAGGAGCTGGCGGCACGTGAGGTGGCGGTCTCCGCTATGCACAAAGAGCTCCTGGAGCGTGAAGCGGGAATCGTGCAGCTCGGGGTTGAACTTGACACCCGCGAGGCCGAGGCGCGCAAGCATGAGGAACATGTTGCGCAGATCGAGCAGGATCAATCCGCACAGCGGGAGCACTTGGAATCTCGCGAGATCAAGGTTACCGAAGACGAGGAGTTCTACCAGAAGCGCCTCGCGCAGACCAATGAGAACCTTCGCAAGAAGGAGGAGAACATGGCGGAGGAGTCCGCGACCAAGGAGAAGCTCTTCCGTGACAACTGTAGGAAAGAGCTCGCGGAGAAGACTAAGAAGCAAGAGGACCGCTTCACGAAGAGACGCAAGGAGCTTGAGGCTCGCGTCGGGGATCTTGAGGCCCAGAAGAAGCGATTTGACTCCTGCCTCCAGATCGCTGCAGAGGCCCGGACGCGCACGGAGCAGGACCTTGCTTCCTTGATAGCTGATATGCAGGAGTTGACCGCGCAAGTGGGTACTGCCGTGGAGCGTGCTGAAGAGGCTGAGCGTAGCGTGCAGGCGGCACGGGTCTTGACGCAGCAGCGGGAGCGCATGTTCAAGTCCTTGGTGACTCGGGGGAACGCTCTCGCGGGGCAACTAGGAGTGGATGCCCCCACGGTTCCCGTTCATGGGAACGCTGACGCTGCCACATACCTCGCCTACTTCGATCAGCTCTTCACCGCGCTCGAGGGCCCCGTGGCGGAACTTGGCGACGTTGTTGATGAGGAGTGCCGCAAGCTCTTGACGGTGGCGATCGAGCGCGTCTTCGCCAACCTTCAGCGTCTTCATCCTAGTTTCGACTTCGAGTCTATGACCGAGCCTGTCGAGGATGACCAAGCCCAGGACCTCTCCAACTTAGTCCGTGAGGAGGTCAACGATTACGTCGACCGCTTCAAGAGGGTTGGGGCGGAGCAGGCTGCTGAGGAGGATGAAGGCGCCGAAGAAGGAGATGCTGAAGAGGACGGCGATGGTGAAACCTCTGCCTAGGTCGCTCCTGCAACAAGACGCGCTTGAGGCGCAGTTATCTTTGTTTCAAGACTTGTTTTAATTCATTCTAGTTTGTAAGACACTTTAACATGTGCTACTATGTGTATCTCCCTCGATGGGCCTTTTATCCCTGTTCCATGTCTTTTTTCGCTCTACGTCGTTAGGACCCATCTCTTTGCGCTATGACTCCGCCGCTGCGGTATGCCAGAGCTTGACTCGGCAAGGCCGGGGGGTGTTTAAGGCTTAGAGAGGTAAGGGCTCTCGAGTCGCGGTGCTCGAGGGCCCCCCTTTGACGCACAAGCAGTCCATGGAGTGTGAGGGAAAAAACCCGCTCGAGGGACGGCAGATGCTCGTGAGAGGGAGGAAAAACTCCTGAGGCGCGAGCGCTGGACTTAGCTTTGCGAGACTTTGGCCTCGTAGAGGGCGTTGGTTTCCCTGATGGTGCGCTTCCCTCTTGAGCCGGAGCGTGGCTTCACGAGCTTGGGGGGACTCTTGTTCCCTGTATTGGTTAGAGAGGCAAACCCAAAGCAAGTACATGGTAGTAAAAACTCATGCGCGCTTATAGGTTTCCTCATGAGTATCTCGCGAGGAGAGTAAGCACCAAGGTCCTTTGGTGAGGTGGCGTGTTTGGGAGCAAGCCCATGGGCCAGAGCTCTTGGAGAGGTAACAGGCGTGAGAGCGTGCTCACGTGTTAGAGCTCGGATCCTTTGGATTTTGCGGTGCTGCTGGGGTGCTCTCGAGGCACAGTCACCGTACTCAGCCCCCGCTCGCGAGGTGCGCATGGGGAAAATATGAGCGCGAAATGAACTAAATGATGAAAAGTAAAAACTCACCACCAAAATATTACACAGCGGCGCCTCAGCGCAATGTTTCATTGAGAAACGAATTGGTTCATTACACTTGGTATACCAAGATAAAGTTTTCCATGTCGAGGCATGGGGACCACATTCAGTGGCTGAGACTCTTCACGGCCTGCGGCGGCACGTTAGGAGAGCTCAGAGGGGCTGGCCCTCGGGAGGAGAAGCTTTTGTGAAGCTTGGAGGTGAAGTTGTGTGCTTCCCTCTAGAGACAAAAAATGTCTGGCGTGACTATGATCACGGGTAGAACTTGCGTAGATGCGCGATGTTCCATGGATTCTTGACCGGGATGCCGTCCTCCGTTTCGAGGCGTACCGCGCCGGCCTGGCGATGTGTGAGACCCTGTAGGGGCCTTCCCACATGGGCGAGAGCTTGTGGAGACCTTCCCTGGAGAGGATTCTCCTGAGGACGAGGTCGCCTGTCTCGAGAGTGCGTGGACGTATGTGGCGGCTGTGGTAGCGTCGCAGGTCTTGCTGGTACTTTGCTGCCCTGAGGGCGGCACGGCGGCGCAACCCGTCAAGGAGCAGCAGGTCGTCGTTGTGGAGGTCTGCTTGATCGTCCTCGTTGAAGGCAAGGACCCGTGCGGATCCATGCTTGATCTCTGTGGGGAGGACTGCTTCAGCTCCATACACGAGGGCAAATGGCGTCTCACCAGTGGGCTTCGTGGGGTTCGTGCGGATGGACCAGAGCACGGACGGGAGTTCGTCTATCCAGCCCTTGCCGTAGCCCTTGAGGCGATTGAAGCTTCTTGTCTTGAGGCCCTTGAGGACCTCAGCATTTGCTCGCTCGGCTTGGCCGTTGCTCTGTGGGTGAGCCACCGAGGCGAAGCAGAGCTTGGTGCCGAGGCTCTCGCAGTAGGCCCTGAAGATGCCGCTGGTGAATTGTGAGCCATTGTCGGTGATGATGCGATTTGGCACACCAAAACGGCAGACCAGGCCTCTGATGAATTTTACTGCCTCTGGCCGGTATGCTGCGCACTGCTTCAACCTCTGCCCACTTGGTGAACTTGTCGACTGCCACGAAGAGGAAACGGTAGCCCCCTTGCGATCTCGGGAAGGGTCCCAAGATGTCTAGCCCCAGACCGCGAAAGGCCACGAGAGCGGGATGGTTTGGAGTCCCAGTGCAGGCTGATGGACTTGCTTGGCGTGGAACTGGCACGCATCGCAAGACTGGACGATGGTGGTGGCATCTTGAAGCACTTGGGGCCAGTAGAAACCGCTCCTGAAGACCTTGCCTGCCAGGGTGCGTGCAGAGGAATGGTGGCCACACTCTCCACTGTGAATGTCTCTGATCAGCATGCGGCCTTCCTCGGGGGGGACGCACTTGAGTGCAATTCCATTTGGGCGCTTGCGGTACAGGTCTCCCTCGAGGATGTAGTATGACTTGGCTTGTCGAGCCACTCGTTCCGCCTCCGCGTCTTCTCGGGGAGGACTCCCTTCAGCAAGTAGTCTTGAGTTCGTCGACCCAGCCTGTCTCTTGATGCACCATAGCCAGCAGCAGACGCTCCCCTGAGGATGGACCGCAGTTGGGTGCCCCACCTACAGGAGGTGGTGGGAGTACTTCGTCTGTGCTTGTGGCTGCTGCTTCTTGTGGCTGCTTTATGGACGCCTTGGAGAGTCTCTCTTCAAAGACGCCGGCCGGCTGGGCCTGCCTTCGTGATGCTCGCTTGGCGATGTCATCTGCCTCCTGGTTCTCCTTCGCGGGATGTGCATGAGCTCCATGCCCTGAAGTGCTTCTCGAGCTTGCGGACCTCTTCAAGGTAGGCGGCCATGTGGTCGTCTTTAGGCGTGTAGCTCTTGTTGGAGAAGTTAACCAGGAGCTGGGAATCACCCTTTATGAGTAAGTGCTTGACGCCAAGGGCGATTGCGGCTCTGAGCCCGGCGAGGAGGCCTTCATACTCGGCGATGTTGTTGGAGATCTTGTCTATTGTGAAGCACAACTGGATGGCGTAGTAGAGCTTGTCACCTTTTGGTGAGGTCAGGACAACGCCAGCCCCACCATTGCGGCAGGCGAAAGCTCCGTCGAAGTGCATGGTCCAGTGGCTTGGCATTGTATCTCCAGATGACGCGGTTTCTTCTTCGCGAGGCTCTTCAGGAGTTGGGTCTGTCCACTCGGCGACGAAATCCGCCAGCGCTCTCCCTTTTATGACTCTTGTGGTGTCGAAGCGCAAGTTGAATGGTTGCAGCTCGATGTTCCATCCTGCGACGCGATCAGTGGCGTTGGGGTTGCGCAGGATTTGCTCCAGGGGGAAGGACGTGACCACCGTGATGGGGTGGCCCTGGAAGTAGTGGCGCAGCTTCCTGGAGGCGATGAGGAGCGCGAGGAGGAGCTTCTGCTGCACTGGGTACGCTCGCGAGCATCTCGCAGTACAGTACTGACGAAGTAGACTGGATGCTCGACGAGGGTCGTCGATGGTGCTGCAGCGTCGGCTCCCTCGAGAGGCTCCTCAGGACCTTTGGCGAGGTTTGCCTGTGGAGGAGCCTCGGCAGGGGGCTTGTGGAGGCTCGACTTGAGGCTGTGGGTCTGGCACTGGGTCTGGAGAGACTGTTCCTCGTCGGGAGGTTCTGGACTTGGTGTGGCAGTGCTTTTCTTGGGGAGAACTGGCTCTTCTCTTTCCACCACCAGGACGGCGCTTGCAGTTTGTGGAGTGGCTGCTAGGTACAGCTTCAGATGCTCGCCTGCCCTGGGGGCTACCATGACTGGTGAGCTAGCCAAGTATTTCTTCAAGTCCTCAAATGCTTTGTCGCCTCTGGAGTCCACTTGAAGGTGCCGGATTTCTTCATGATCTTGAAAAATGGCAAGGCTCTCTCGCCGAACTTGGAGATGAAGCGGCCTAAGCTGGCCATGCATCCTGCTAGGCGCTGCATGTCCTTGAGGCGGCGAGGTGGCTGCATGTCTTCTATAGCCTTGATCTTGTCAGGGTTTGCTTCTATGCCGGTGGGACACGAGGAACCCGAGGAGCTTGCCTGAAGGCACCCCGAAGACGCACTTGGCGGGGTTTAACTTGATGTTCACCTTGCGCAGGCTGGCAAGGTTTCCTCGAGATCCTTC
The DNA here is from genome assembly GCA_947311845.1 of Poa pratensis. Taxonomy (NCBI): domain Eukaryota; kingdom Viridiplantae; phylum Streptophyta; class Magnoliopsida; order Poales; family Poaceae; genus Poa; species Poa pratensis. Next base: position 38,313,544 of record CAMZMU010000092.1, on the reverse strand, counting down.
AAGAGAGTGTCTCCCTCGCGAGACTTGACCACGATGTCGTCGACATAAGCTTCTGCATTTCTTCCCATCTGAGCCCCCAAGGCGATCCTCATGAGCCTCTGGAAGGTGGCGCCGGCATTCTTCAGGCCAAAGGGCATGCAAGTGTAGCAATACACACCACAAGGGGTGAGAAATGCTGTTTTCTCCTCGTCTTCCTTGGCCATTTGATCTGGTGGTAGCCTGAGAAGGCATCCAGGAAACAGAGGAGATCACAGCCGGCGGTGGAGTCCACAATCTGGTCTATCCTTGGCATGGGGTATGGATCCTTGGGGCAGGCCTTGTTTACGTCTGTGTAGTCGATGCAGAGCCGGCCTCCTCCATTGGGTTTTGGGACAACCACACCGTTGGAGAGCCAAGTGGGGTGGGCAACTTCTCGAATGATGTCTGCTGCTTTCAGCTTCTCTACTTCTTTGATGATGAACGCTTGCTTCTCGGGGGCTTGTTTCCGCGCTTTCTGCTTTACAGGGCGTGCGTTGGACACACGGCTAAGTGGTGCTCGATCACCTCCCTTGGTACACCGGACATTTCTGACGGAGTCCATGCGAACATGTCAGAATTTGCCCGAAGGAAGGCGACGAGCGCGCTTTCCTATTTGGGAGGCAAGCCAGCGCCTATGGTGACGCTAGCCCCCGAGCCCTCAGCCCCCGAGCCACTGGTGCTCAGCGACACCTTCTTTGTAGATGCTTGCTCTTGAGTGAACAGCTGCTTCTTCTTCTTGGGCCTCTCGAGAGGCTCCATGTCCTCGTCAGCGGGGAATGCCATGGCAGCGGCCTTGTAGGCGATCTCGACAGCGCGCGTGGCGTCCTGTACGTGACCACGTATGGTGATGGTGCCACCGCTGCCAGGGATCTTGACCATGTTGTAGGCGTGGTGCGTGACGGCCATGAACTTCGCGAGGGCGGGGTAGCCGAGGATGGCGTTGTAGGGCAGGCCAATGTGCGCGACGTCGAAGTCAATTAGCTCGGTGCGGTAGTTCTCCTGCGTGCCAAAGGTGACCGCGAGCCTCACTTGCCCCAGAGGCGAGATTGAGCCGCTGGTGACCCCGGTGAAGGGCCTGGAGGGCATAAGCCACTCGTAGGGCACTTGAAGCGTCTCGAAGGTCTCGACAGAGATGACGTTCAGGCCTGCACCCCCATCAATGAGCGTCTTGCCGACGGCGATGTTGTTGATGGTGGGGGTGCACACCAACGGGAGGGTGCCCACAGTCTTGGTCGACTTGGGGTGATCTTTGGCGTCGAAGGCGATGGTGTACTGGGACCACTTGAGGGGGCGGGACGTCTCGACCCCGGGAAGCGCTGCATTGAGCTCGCGAGCGAACTGCTTGAACTGATTGTTGGACTTGGGCGCCTGGGATCCGCCGAGGATGCATGCCATGGCACCCTTAGGGGCCTGGTAACCCCAGGCTCTTCGTCGGGGAGGTTGTTGTTTTTCTCGGCGGCATTCGCCTGAGTCCCTGGGCCTCTGGTAGTTGCCCTTACGTCCGCCCTTGCGGTAACCACGGCCTCTGCCGCGGCCACCGCTGCCTTCTTCTTGCTCGCGCTTCTTGCTCAGCTGCTTGAGGTCGTAGCAGTTCTCTGTCGCATGGCCGCGCCTGTTGTGGTAGATGCAGAACGGGCGGTTGTCCACCTTTTTCTCGCCAGCCTCGGGAGAGTCCTCGCGAACTGCTTGGCGTCGGGCTCGGCTGCCAGACAGCTGTAGGCTTGCGTTTGTCTCGTCACGCCTCTTCTGGGTCTTGGATCCCTCGACAGGGTCGTCTGTCGAGCCCACCTTGACGAAGAGGAGGCCTTCCTGCCTTGGCGCACTTGTCTGCGATGTCGAAGAGCTTCACCACGGAGGAGAGGGTATCGTGGATGCCGAGCTTCTCGAGCATCCTGTGGTTGGTGACGCCCTCTCTGAAGGCAGCGATGACGTGCGAGTCCGGGATGTTCGGGATCTTGTTGCGGACTTGGCTGAAGCGCTGGATGTACCTGCGGAGGGTCTCGCCAGGCTTCTGGCGCACAGCACGCAGGTCGTTGTAGGTGAGGGCGCGCTCGTACGTGCCCTTGAAGTTCGCAACGAACTGCTGGCAGAGCTCCTCCCACGAGTCAATGGAATCCTCGGGAAGGTTCAGGAGCCACGACAAGGCAGAATCCTTGAGAGCGTGGGAGAACCAGTTGGCCATGACCTTGTCGTCTCCCCCCGCAGCCTGGATGGAGGTGGTGTAGAGCTGCAGGAACTCGATGGGGTTGTTCGTGCCGTCGTAGCCCTTGGGTAGGTCAGGCCTGAACTTCTGTGGCCAGACGACGCGACGTAGGTTGCGGGTGAAGGCCGCGCATCCTGTGGCGTACGAGGCAATGCCGCCCTGAAGAGCTCGGCGGTTCTGTCGCCCCGCTTGGCCGATTTCCTCGACGATGCGCTTCTGGAGGTCCTTCTGGCGCTCCATTCCACCCGTGCATCGGTGGAGTCCGCTGCACGATTTGGCAATCGCGCGGCGAAGACGCGTGGGAGGCGGCCTTGTGGGCCGCAGCCGGAGGCGGCCGGCGGAGGCGGCGGCGGTGGTGCGCCGTGCGCGGTGGTCCCTGCGCGCCCGGAGTTGTGGTGCACCAGAGAGCGCGATGCCGCGGGCTGCGCGCGGCGCCGCGATGTGACGAGGTGCTGGAGGCGGCCGAGCCAGTTGTCGTGCGCCTCGGCGGTGGGGCGGTAGCGGAAGAGCTCCGCGGCCATGAGCAGCGCGGTGTTCGGACTGGGCGCTGGACGCCCAAGAGTGGAGGCGCTGTGGCGCTGGGACGGATGCGAGGACTCAGCGTCCTCGCCGTGCCCGTGGTCGACGTCTTCGTCGATAGGTCGTCGTGGTGGCCGTCCTCGTCCTCGGGGTGCTCCACACGCGGCTCAGCGGTGTTGCGCCCCGAGGCGCGGCTGGCACGGGGACGGCCGCGGGGTTGGTGGTGTTGGCAGCGGGCTCGGTGGTAGCCCTGCCTGACGCCCGCCGGGTGGCGCGAGCTGCGCGAGTGTCCGCCATGGTGCAGAGGTCGGTGAAGGTTGAAGACGCGCCTCAGCCCCCTACCTGGCGCGCCAATTGTCGGAGAATGACTCCCACGAAACAGGGGTGGTCAAGCTCACGAAGAGAGTTCGTGTAAGGGGCTGAACACGTTGGTCAAACAACCCTCAACCTGCACGGCGACGGTGCTCGTCGAGCATGAGGAGGGACATCACGACAGAGATGGACACCAGCCCGTACCCAGGTTCACGGCCCTCGTGTGGAGGTAATACCGCTACTCCTGCTTGTCTGTATTGCACTGCTTATGGAGGTTACAGTACAATGAGCTTGCCGAGGGCTCTCTTTTGGCAGTGGTGCGCTCAAGGAAGGGAACAGTGGTCTTCGTCTTCCTTGCGCGTAAGTAGCTAGGCTAGAATGAGAATGTGATCCTTTGTTACGGTGGTGCACCTCCTCCTTTTATAGGCGCCCCGGGCCTCTTCCTTGCACTTGTGCAGCGGAAGGGCTACCACATGGCGACAAAAGGGGGAGCACGGTGCACCGCAGCCCATCTGTCCATGGACGCGGTCCATGGGCGTAAAGCTGATGCCTGTGGCAGAGAAACCACCGTCCATGCATGACGGCTAGTTGGGGCTGCAGAGGAACGTGGGGGTGCCCACGGTGACGTTGGCCGTGGAGCGTAGCGCCGGCCGGTCCCCTTAACACCAAAGAGGAAATCCTTGTAGTCCGGTGCGGGTGGCGCAGCTTTGTTGACTCCTTTAATCACTAGAATGGCAACTGCGGCGTCGTCGTCACCGCGCGCAGAGGCGCGCGTCACTCTGCGGCCGCTGCAGAGCCCATGTGCGCTCTGCAGAGGTTGCTTTACAACGAAGCAATCTCCACAAGGGCTAGGGTGCCCTGTGGAGGATTTGGCGTTGACCTCTCCCCAGGGGAGATCACCTTGAAGAGGGGGCAGCAGCGGATAAGGCCTCAATAGGCCTCTGCTGCCTCCAGAGTCCTTGCGAGGCGATTTGTCCTCGTGAGTCTCTCCAAGCCGTAGGCTTGGACCCTAGTGGAAATTGGCCATCGAGTGTCGAGGGCCATGGAGGACAGGCCCAGCACACCCTGGTTCTCACTGGGCCGACAAGTTTACCGACTTATCTCGGTATGCTCCAGATGACACCGACACAGAGAAGAAGAAGATGGAGCGTTTCCTGAATGGACTTCATGATGAACTGCAGTGTGCTCTGGTTATCCATGACTCCTTTGATCTGGAGTCACTTGTGGATAAGGCTATCCAGCTGGAAACCAAGCGCAAGTCCATGTTTGAAGGTCGTAAGAGGAGGATGGCTGGTTCAGAAGGTTCTGTCAACCAGAGGCCTCGTGTCTTTCAGCAAGCCCCCAAGCCTGCCTATCGACCAACACAAGCTCCACGCCCCAATTTCCCTAGCCGCCCAAACAACTTCACCCGCCCCAACGACAACAACCGTCCGGGAGGAAACTTCAACAACTTCAACCGCAATGCTAGTGTTGTCTGCTTTGAATGTGGCGCTAAGGGTCACTACTCCAGAGAATGCCCCAATCCTAAGAGGAATGTTCAGCGCCCCACTGCACCGGCATAAAACAATGGTCAAGGCCGTAATGGAAATGGCAAGAATGCCGCACCCCGCGGAAATGTTGCTGTTGCCAAGGGCCGTCTGCACCACATCAATGCTGAAGAAGCCGAGGAAGCGCCAGATGTTGTGCTGGGTACGTTTCTTGTCAACTCAGTACCTGCAACTGTCCTGTTTGATTCTGGTGCGACCCATTCCTTTGTCACCAAGGAGTTTGTCGCTAAGGGAGGTTTAGTAGAAAGATTCCTAGTTAAACCTATGAGTATTCAAATCCCTGGCTCCACCCTAGAAACCAAGAGGTTTTGCCCCGATACCCCCATAGAGATCGGAAGTGAAAAATTTGCAGCTGACCTAATCATTCTAGGAACCTAGGGCATAGATGTGATACTTGGTATGAATTGGTTAGCCAAGTTTCAAGGCCGTATCGACTGCACCAGGCGAGCTGTTTCCCTCACTTCTGAGAATGGAGTTGAAGTGGAGTATGTGTCTGAAACCAACCATTCCCAACCAGGCTGCCATGAGGGCATAGCTCGACCAACCTTAGATGAGATTCGTGTTGTTCACCGATTCCGAGATGTTTTCCCTGAAGAATTGCCGGGTATGCCACCAGACCGGGATATTGAGTTCATAATTGAACTTATTCCGGGAACAGCCCCTATATCCCAGAGACCATACCGGATGAATCCAGAAGAACTAGTTGAGTTGAAGAAGTAGTTGGCTGATATGCTCAGCAAAGGTCTTATTCACCCAAGCGCTTCACCTTGGGGATCGCCCATTATTTTTGTGGACAAGAGAGCCGGTACCACACGCCAGTGTGTGGATTATCGCAAGCTAAATGACGTGACCCTTAAAAACAAGTACCCTCTTCCCAAGATCGAGGATCTGTTCGATCAGATGAACGGAGCCCGAGTCTTTTCAAAGATCGATCTTCGGACATGATATCATCAGTTGAAAATCTGAGAGTCAGACATTCCCAAGATCGCCTTCACCACCCATTACGGTTTGTTTGAATACACCGTGATGTCTTTTGGTCTGAAAAATGCCCCAGCCTATTTCATGAATCTCATGAACAAGATTTTCATGGAGTACCTCGACAAGTTCGTGGTAGTATTCCTCGACGACATCCTTATCTACTCCAAGACCGAAGAAGAGCATGCTGAACACCTGCGTCTAGTTTTGGAAACCCTCCGAGAACACCAGTTGTATGCCAAGCTTAGCAAGTGTGAGTTTTGGCTTAGCGAAGTGGCATTTCTTGGTCATGTCATCTCTGCTGGAGGAATTTCTGTTGACCCGGAGAAGATTAGAGCCATCGTGGATTGCAAAGCCCCCACTACTGTGACTGAAATCCGAAAATTCCTTGGACTAGCGGGTTATTACCGCAAGTTCGTTGAAGGATTCTCCAGTATAGCTAAACCCATGACCCAACTGTTGAAGAAGGACAAGAAATTTGAATGGACCCAGAAGTGTGAAGATAGTTTCCAAGAGTTGAAGAAGATACTGACCTCAACCCCAGTTTTAATTATGCCAGACGTCACCAAGAGTTTCGACGTGTATTGCGATGCATCACGCCTCGGACTTGGTTGCGTTCTGAGGCAAGAAGGCAAGGTTGTGTCGTATCTATCTCGGCAGTTGTGACCGCATGAAGAGAATTACCCAACCCAAGATCTGGAGTTAGCTGCTGTTGTTCTTGCTCTTACGACGTGGCGTCCCTATCTTGTGGGACATCACTACGACATCTATACGGATCATAAGAGCTTGAAGTATATCTTCACCCAGAAGGAGTTAAACCTGCGACAGAGGAGATGGATGGAATTAATCAAGGATTATGATATTGGAATCCATTACCATCCCGGAAAGGGCAATGTAGTTGCCGATGCCCTTAGTCGCAAGCCTTGCACCCTGAATGCCCTGATCCAAGCCGAACAACCAGCCTTGTTTAAGGAGTTCGAAGATTTCGGACTAGAGCTTGTTAGCCATGGTTATCTCGCCAATTTAGAGTTAGCCCCAACCCTGATGGATCAAATTAAGGAAGCCCAGAATGGTCATGAAAGTATTGAAGGAATTAAAAAGAAGATTTCTTCCGGCAAAGCACCCGGTTTTGCCGAAGATGCTGAAGGAGTGCTGAAATTCAATGGGCGCATCTGTGTGCCCAATGTCAAGGAACTTAAGGAGTTAATTCTGGCAGAAGCCCATGAGACCCGTTATTCAATCCACCCCGGCGGAACCAAAATGTACCAAGACCTTCGTGAGAGATTTTGGTCGCACGGAATGAAGCGAGAGATTGGTTCTTTCGTGGCCAAGTGTGATATCTGTCAGCGAGTCAAGGCTGAACATCAGCGACCCGCTGGATTGCTTCAAGCTTTGAAAATTCTTGAGTGGAAGTGGGATGAAATTGGAATGGATTTCATCACCGGACTTCCAAGATCCAACCGAGGCCATGATTCAATCTGTGTCATCGTTGATCGACTGACCAAGGTTGCTCATTTCGTTCCCGTCAAGACCACTTACACCGGAGCTCAGTTAGCAGACTTGTATATTTCTAGAATACTAAGACTGCACGATGTGCCTAAGAAGATTGTATCTGACAGAGGCACCCAATCACTTCAAGATTCTGGAAAGCCCTTCACGAAGCCCTCGGAACCAAGTTTTTTTTTGACAACCCTCGGAACCAAGTTAGCGTTTAGCACAGCTTATCATCCCCAGACCGGAGGCCAAACTGAGCGAGTGAATCAGATATTAGAGGACATGCTTCGTGCATGTGTTCTATCCTATGGTTCCAAGTGGGAAGATTGCCTACCATTTGCAGAGTTCTCCTACAACAATAGTTACCAGTCTAGTCTGCAAATGGCCCCTTTTGAAGCACTTTACGACAAGAAGTGTCGTACCCCTCTGAATTGGTCCGACACCGGAGAAGGAAAATTGTTTGGACCGGATACCCTCCGTGAAGCTGAAGAACAAGTTCAACTTATTCGCGAGCGTCTCAAAACTGCCCAATCCCGTCAGAAGAGCTACGCTGATCCCAAGCGTCGCGATGTCACCTTCAGTGTCGGAGATTATGTATATCTCCGAGTGAGCCCACTCAAGGGAATGCAGCGTTTCCATGTCAAAGGGAAATTAGCGCTAAGATATATTGGACCCTTCAAAATCCTTGCTCGTCGAGGAGAAGTATCTTATCAACTGGAGTTGCCCCAAGAGTTATCGGAATTTCATGATGTCTTCCACATTTCCTTGCTCCGGAAGTGTCTTGAAGTTCCCGACCAGCCCGATATTTTTAAGAACATCGATCACCACTCCATCGACCTGAACCATGACCTGACGTATCGTGAGAGACCCCTCAAGATTCTCGACGAAGATGTTCGTGTTACCCGGAGGCGCGCGATCAAGTTCTACAAAGTCCAGTGGACTAACCACTCTGAAGAAGAAGCAACTTGGGAACGCGAAGACTACCTTAGAAGCGAATTCCCAAACCTCCTTAGTACCTAAGCCTAGCAAATCTCGGGACGAGATTTATTTTAAGGGGGGAAGGATCTGTAACATCCCAAAAATATTAACGAGTATTATAATTCCAAAAATGTGGGTCAACAAAAACTTTTGCTAATTTTATGTGTGTTGGTTATGTATTGTTGCTTGTGATAATTATTTCTTGTTGGTTGTGTTGGTTGTTTGCTCTAATTAAAAACTTGAAGAAAAGAAAAGAAATAAAAACAAAAGTTAAAACAATAAAAACCATGTGACAAGTGTCACACCATTTCTCCAAGGGAGAACTCCATTTCTCTTCAAAACAAAATTAAGAGGAGTGATAAGTGATCACTCTCAAATTATTCCCCAACTTTCCCTCTTCAAATAATATTTCCAAAAAATCTCAAATTAAAATCAACATTTTTCTTTATCTTTACCTAATAATAAAAGCGCTAAGTCTTCCGCGGTTTGGTGTGTCATTGGATTTGATTTGTCCCTGAAGTTGTAAATAATTACCCACCTATGCCACCGGTAAGTGAAAAAAACGTTTCGATTATATTTGTCGTACGTCATCCTATCATGGCGAAGAGTTTTTCCTCCGGTTACTAATCGATCCGCCAGCCAAGTTGTGCTCGGTTCGGTTTCTAAATTGTCCAGTTCTAGCGGCTGGGCGCGCGTGCTGAGCAGGGCCTGGCCAAGACGAAGTAGGAGAACAGCGCATGTGCGTTGGGAGCAGGCAAGCCGCATGGCCTCGAATAGGGCTGGGCGTTCGGTTCCCTCGATCCTCTCGGCCACAGTGAGCGGCAGCCATGCATGACAGTAGTGCTTCCGTCAACGGTATAAAGGACTTTGGATGATCAGTTGATCACGTCGTATGCATGTATTAGTATAGGGATTTGGTCATCGGCTGATTGATTCTGCACACTGTAGTCATGCTAGCGACTGGCTTGAATGCTTTCTTTTTTTAATGGGGAAAAATATTTGTATAATCATGCTAACCACTTCTGGAATTTAAGTTTCTAAAAATTGACATTTTTAAGTTTCTAAAAATCGTGAAAAAAATCCTGGATGTAGGTATTATCGAGATCTACAATCATGCAAAGTTTCAACTCCAAATTCGCTGTATTTTGGGCTGCACAAAAAAGATAAATGGGTAGATCTGGGTGGTGAACAATACAGTTTCCAAAATTTGAAATTCTCCCCGATTTGTCCTTTTTGTACAGCCCACAATACAACGAATTTGGAGTTGAAACTTTGCATGATTGTAGATCTGAACAATATTTACATTCGGGAATTTTTCACGATTTTTAGAAACTTCAAAAATATCGATTTTGATTTTTTCAAAAAACAAGCTCCATGTAGCTTGGGTTCTAAAAAATCCACTCTCTCTATCCATTAGTCAGTGTCGTGTCGTGACACAAAAGGCCAGCCCAAGTCCCAGCACAATCCAAAAGGAAGAAAAGAGTGGACTAGGTTTCTTGCAGACTCTTAAGGTTTCTCTAAATTTTCAAGAGGGGGAGAACGATCACGTGTACATCGACGACAACTGATGGTCGTGCTGGGCACACCACCAACGTCGAGGCATGCACCTAAAATTAGTGGCGGGGCATTATACATTGGCACGGACCAAAGCGCGACACTAGCGACATGCCTGCGTCAGCTGATAGCGTAGTGACCAATTTGTCAACTCCTTAACATGTCGTTCACCCGTAGCAACGCACGGGCATATTTTGCTAGTCTTATTCAAATCACAAAATGTGCTATGATGCACTTGACAACTAAATGATTAAACAACACCACAATTCTTGAGAAACATAGGTGAAGCAAATTATGGAAATAAATTTTAGAAATAAGAAATTAAATTTGGTTCAAACATTTCATCGAGCACATGGTGGCAGTGCATGTTCTTCCCAAATCCCTCTCTAATCCGAGATCAATTTGATCAATTTCGATCAAATTGATGCAAGCCACTGCCTCCATTCAATTTCTCTCATCTCTCTCACTTCACCGCGCCGGCCGGAGCCGAAGAATTTGGTTGGGGAGATGGAGAGGAGCACCGCCAGGGGACAGCCGCCCGCGCCGCACGTCGCCGTGGTCGCCACTGTTGAAGAAGGAGGTGTCGACGCCGTGGAGACCCCGCACCGTGCCCCCCTCTCTCCCTCGCTCTTCTGCTCCAGGAGGCACGCCAACATCAGCACCACTGCACCCACAGACGCCCCCATCGCACGCGCCCGTGCTCTCCGCTCGCCATGGCCGACCCGAGGACATCGCGGTCGACTCGGCGCTCCACTGCACCCGCCGCCGCGTGGCCGCGCCCAGACGTTCCCTAGCTCGCCAGCGGCCCCCCAGACAACCAGCCGCGATCTCTCCTGCCCCCTGGACTGCGCGTGAACCTCGACCACCATGGACCGAAGCTCCGCGCTTAAATAGAGCACCCAAGCTCTCGTTCTCTCCACACTCCACCACTCCCTCTCCCTTGCTCCACCTTCACTTGTGCACCGCCAGGAGGGCGGAGCCGTAGCTGCGAAGCCACTGCCGCCCGTGACCATCTTCGAGCTCGCCGTGTCCGATGTTGAAGATGAACACGGCCACGCCGTGCTGCCCTCTCTTTCTCTCCTCTCTGGCCCGCACTCTCATCTCCATTAGCACCGCACTCACCCACCTCTGTTTCCTCTCCGGTCCGTGCCCAGGAGCGACGCAGGAAGCTCGCCGGAGTCCGTGCTGGACCGAGGAAGCTGCGAAGCTCGTCGCTGACACTAGGAGCCTCCCCAGCAAGCACGAGTCCACCCAGAAGCTTCCCCGGGCCTCCGCCATCGTTCTGCATCATCTCCACCAGCCCCAAGCCACCCTAGGTGAGCCTCCGACCGTCCTCGCCGTCGATGGCACGGCGGCGCCGCCCAGAAATGGTCGTCGCCGTTCGCAGCCTCCGTAGACCGTTAGATCTTTGATCAACGGTAGCATACCCCTTCGTTTAGATAAGACACTGGCAAGTGGGCCCCGCTGTCATAACTTCAAACTTTATCCAGCGCGCGCACCGTTCCAGTTGAGTCACTGACGAGTGGACCCCACCCGTCAGGATTCTCAACATTATCCAGAACAGAAGCTTTTCTAATTTAATTTTCCCTGGAATTTCAATACTGGACTGAACTTTGAAATGCAATATCTCGAGAAATATAAGTCCAAATAAATCAAATCAAAATGTTATGGAAAGCTTATTAAATTGTTTAACAAACCCAAGTGGATTCATCTCATTTGGATTAATAATCAAAAAGTAGTATTAAAAATGCCACAGAAGGTTTGAACCCTAAACTTGTTTGTTTCTGAAAATCTATTAATCCAAATGATGCCAATCCAATTTTGCTAGCTTAGTATAGTGATCACTTAGCTTCCCTAATTTTTGTAGCATTAATTAATCAATGTTAATTGTTTAGCATTTGGATTACATTTAGCAAACCTTTCTGAACTAAAACAATTATAAATGTTTAATAGTTAAGCCAAATGAACTAGAACCAATTTTTTTAGGTCACATTTAGTCATGGTTAGTTACCCCTACAAGGATTTAATTTTCGGATCAACATAACTTAAGTTATACCCAAAACTTGGTTAATAAGTTGCTGGATTAAAACAATTATGTAGGGAGTTTGGTTACTCCAATTAATCCAAATCAAATTGTGTTGTCTTCTACACATCAGTAGCTTTCTGTAGAAATTTATTTTGTATTTTTATGACCAACAAAACTCAAGTTATGCAATTAAACATGAATCACTAGCTTCTGCCAGATATAAATAAATGATGGTTAATTCAATTAAGTTGAAACCAAATTGTATTGCTTTGTGTGTGCAGTAGCTATTTGTAATGTTTAAGATTGTTATGTTGTGATGCTTGCTTGAGTAGCATAGTGATTGTTTGTATTTGTTTGTTTATTAATTAGACGAGAGCATTGTCGGAATTATCGAGGAAGGAGAGTTTGTTGAACCCGAAGATCAAGACCAAGGTCAATTTGTCGAGCAAGGCAAGCTACTCCCTGAGCTTGCACCCCACATATATATGCATCTACTTTGATAACATGATTTACTCTTAAGTCAAAGATTTTGAAAACCTTTTACAAAAAGTATATGAAAGATTATTTTGCCACCTATGTAGAAGTATAAGATAGTTTATATAAAATTATAGGATGTGAAAATAAATATTGTTTCTTCAAAGCTCCATTGGAAATACTTGTGTGGTTATGAAATGCCGAGATGTCGGTGTTGAGATAAAGAAATGGAGAATGGTGATGTTCTATGAAAAATGCACACTGTGTCCTAGTCCTATGACGACCAATCCTACCCTGTGCGACCACACTTACCCACATATGGGCAAGGGCGTAGTCAGATAGTTTGCTCGTATTAGTATGGGATGCCTCAACAACGGAGATGACTTCGTTCCATGAGGGGATGGTTTGGTGACCTACCCCTAACCTGGGTCCTCTTAAGCGAAGTCTGCCAACAGAGTTGGTATGAGTGTATTGGAGAAATAGGATTGAAGACGCCACCTTTGGGTCGCCGGGCAGAACTTTGAGTCCTCACACTTAGATTCTGACGGGCTGGGTTAAGTGTTGATGGAAAGTGTCATAGCGGCAGGGTCCTATACTAGCATGAGCAAAAGGACAGGCTACGGTCGGTGACTCAACTTCACATACACCTTGTATGGCGGACGTGGCTGACACGATGAGCTACCGGATGGGTGTGGGAAAAGCGTGCTACCTCTGCAGAGTGTAAAAACTATTCGAATAGCCGAGTCCTCGGATATGGACAGTTGGGAGGCTGTCCTAAGACCATGTGCAAGTTTTTGAAAAGCTTTGAGTTTGAGAAAGTAAATGAAGTGGTAAATGTTGGATACAACCATACCAATGGATCGGTATGTGGTTGTTGGATGCAAATGGACCATGATGGGCTATGGTCGAGGAAAAGGAGGAGTTTTGGAGAAATAAATCAAATGGCAATTTATGGGAAGAAAGTTATAAAATTCTTCTTACCTTTTTCAATAAAGATATAGAGATGTTTTCAATAAATAAAAGTTGGGAAAATAAATAAAACTAGTGCATCCTCATGTTGGGGTAGTTTGCGAGTACAATTCCAATTGTACTCATATTGGTTTCGTCCCTGGCTATTGTCTTAGCCAGATTACGAGGAGCATTACGCTGAGGAGGAGTATGGCGACTTCTACGCGAACTAGGGATCTCCATAAGTCAGCTGCCTGTCGGGTCGATGTTAGGACGGGTCTATCTACTACTCCGTAGCTTCCACTGAATGTTTTGGTTTGGCCCATGAAGGCAAATATGGAAGGAATTGGTCTATATGGCCATTTATGTAAGACTTTAATTTGGTACTGTAATGGATTTAAACTTTGATATTCAGTTTGGATTATGTACAACGACAGACTGATCACGGGATCATTGTGTTATGCATAATCGGGTAATTCAGACAGCTAGTCCGGGGTGCCCATAGAGCTGGTATCAGACCCACGTCCTGACTTTAAGAGACCTTAGTTAGCATGGTCGCTAGATAGGAGTTACAAAATTTAATTTCTAAAACAAAAGAGTGGAGTATTTTCGAAAATTTCTTATCTCCCAATCCTCTCACTTATGCAAAATTTTACTCTCATTAAAAATTACATTTTCCCTTGTATCCTTAAAATTTTGCACACTTGTAATCCCATTAAGCTTAAAATTTTGTTCACTTGTTGCCTCACCAAATTTAAAATTTTGTACACCGGTCATCTCACTAACTTAAAATTTTGCTAAAAATTGTAGATGGCCATCCACTTCACCGAGTTCGTCCAGCTTGAGAAGGACGGCAAGTTGATGTTCGAGAAGGACTTGTTCAAGTTGAGCAAGCTGTTAGGTCGCCCCGCTCCAGAGTTTAAGGGAGCCCAGGTGGACGCTCTCGGCAATGGGAACCTGTGTTGGCTAGTTGAGTCGTCTGTTCGGGGGAACATCAAGTCTACCGGATCTAAGACGATGATCTTCACCACCATGGATGTCCACTGGGACGACGGACTGTGTCGTTCTATGCAGAGGTTGCTAGCCCGACTTTGTGAGGAGCACAAGGCGGAGTTAGTGAACACCCGTTTCCGGTTCTACGGGAGGCGCAATGATGAGGGACACCCTGTCCAGTCCCCTCCACACCCGACGTTCGGAGAGTATACCCTGGACATGGAGCTTATGCTCTACCGCACCCAGGAGGACCTGATGAGGCTTAGGCTTCGGTCTCGCTTTGAGCGCATCTCGTTCAAGGAGAGTCAGGAGCGTGAGGCGCTACTGAAGGAGGAGAAGGATGCTCTTCTCCAGAAGAGGACCCAGCTGATGAGGACCATCTCCAAGCTCCGCAAGAGGGTGGCGGAGCAGGACGAGATGATCGAGGACATGGAGCACCAGGCGAACGAGATGGAGGAGGAGGGCGAGGATCTCCGCAAGGAGAACAACGCTTTCCTCAGTGACGATGACGACTTCCTGGAGGAGATGGACTACGAGCAGGAGGACGACGAGGAGGAGCTAGTTGACGAGGAGGAGGAGCCACTGGAGCCAGTTCTCGAGGAGGAGGAGGAGGACCCGGAGGAGCCTCCTTACGAGTCCGATGCTGACGTCGCTGAGCCTGAGGTTCCACCTCAGTAGACGAGAGACTTGAGTACCACCGTAGGATTATGTCGACCACCTATCGCTAGTCGAGTCTAGGTGTTGGTTCTTTTGGAGACCATGTATTATGTACATTAGAGGTAGGATGATGTTGTAAGCTTGATGCTGTGAACTCTTTGATGTGATGCTTGTGTTGTATAAATGTGTTAGTCTTGTTTGGTTTGCGCAAAATATTTTAATACCATCCTAAATTAATCAACCCTTTTGTAACTTCATCGCTTTCCCCTTAGTCGAAACCCTTTTGCCTTGTCTCTTATATCCTGTTTACTTCAGGATGGTGGACACTCGCAATACCTCCAACCAGAACCCGCCACCACCACCAAACCCGACACCCGCCCAACTTCTTGCGCTTATCATGGAGGAGCGCCAGAATGCCCGAGAGGAGCGCCAAGCTCATCTCGCTGCCTTGCTGCAGATTGGCGCTGCCCACGTCAACAACAACAACAATGGCAATGGCGAAGGAAACCAGCGATCCACTTTGAGCGATTTCCAGAAAACCAACCCACCTACCTATTTCAAGGGACTTCACCCACTGGAAGCCGATGACTAGCTTCGCACCATCGAGAACAACCTGGAAGTTGCTGCCGTGGGAGAACCTGAGAAAGTTCTGTATGCCACCAACTATCTTGCTGGACCTGCACGAGCTTGGTGGGAAGCTACCAAGGCTCTCCAGCAAGTTGGCCATGTGATCAACTGGGCTGAGTTCCAGGAAAAGTTTCGCAAGAAGCATATTCCTGGCGGACTCATTGAGAGGAAGAAGGATGAATTCCGCAAGCTGAGGTAGGGAAGTAAAGATGTGGTTGGCTATCTTGATGAGTTTACCGACTTATCTCGGTATGCTCCAGATGACACCGACACAAAGAAGAAGATGATGGAGTGTTTCCTGAATGGACTTCATGATGAACTGCAGTGTGCTCTGGTTATCCATGACTCCTTTGATCTGGATTCACTTGTGGACAAGGCTATCCAGCTGGAAACCAAGAGCAAGTCCATGTTTGAAGGTCGTAAGAGGAGGATGGCTGCTTCAGAAGGTTCTGTCAACCAGAGGCCTCGTGTCTTTCAGCAAGCCCCAAGCCTGCCTATTGACCACCACAAGCTCCACGCCCCAATTTCCCTAGTCGCCCAAACAACTTCACCCGCCCCAACGACAACAACCGTCCTGGAGGAAACTTCAACAACTTCAACCGCAATGCTGGTGTTGTCTGCTTTGAATGCGGCGCTAAGGGTCACTACTCCAGAGAATGCCCCAATCCTAAGAGGAATGTTCAGCGCCCCACTGCACCGGCACAGAACAATGGTCAAGACCGTAATGGAAATGGTAAGAATGCCGCACCCCGCAGAAATGTTGCTGTTGTGTAGCGCCCCGACCCAACTGCTATACAGTGATGATGTGTGTCACCGGTTAAGCGAGACAACCGGAGGTTACGGGTTTACCAATCCCCGGCTAAAACCTTTGGCAGGTGTTCCTCAGAATGGATCATTGGCAACGCAACACCCCGATTGATGCCTTAACACAGGCACAACTATCAATGCATAATAGAGAGATCAAGACTTGTGGAACAACTGGCACATCACAGACTCTACGACACAAATCATTATAGTTCAACTCTTATAATAGAGAAAGATAGCAAATGGCAACCCGAGGTCACAGACCCCAACATTACAACATGCGGAAGCGAATTAGATTGTTCTAAACAACAAGAACCAAACTATGGCCTAAGAGGCCTACATATAACCATCACAGCGCCAGCTGTTCCGGGATGTCCCAAGCTGCCAACTGGGAACCCCAGACTACTCGTCGACTGTAATAGCCCAAAGTTGAGAACCTAAAAACCTGTGTAATTTTTTCACTTTTGCTCTCCTTCATTGCACCATGGCATCCATTTGAAATTGCTAAACAAACAAAACAATTGGGTTGGCAACATTGCAAAAACAAAATGCCAACTTGCTTTAACCAATCTCAAAACAATGAGGACACTCAAACTTGCAAAACAAAATTACTTGACATATTATATTTGTCAAGGAAGTTCCAAGAGTTCAAACTACTATTTTGCTCTTGCTCTAAAATTCCTAAAAGATTATAATTTGAGGAATTTAGAAAATTGCCCTAATTGAAACCTTTGAACAAAGTGGTACCAAACTATTTTATTTTCAAGCCCCAATTTTTGTGGTGCTTCTACACGATGTTGGGAGGCTACCAGAATTTTATCATATTTTTCTGAAAGGTGTAAGTGCCTCAGTTAAATCTCCTAAGTGTGCTGGGTTTAAAAGGTTTTATAATTAAAACAAGGAAGGACCTATCCGTGATGAAATTAAAACTTCCAGGGGGTTATCCGTGAAATGTTGTCCTCTTCCTCCTGTCGCCACAGTGGCGCGCCATGCCGTCGCCGTGGCCGTGCAGCACGCCATCGCCGGGCCCCCTCCTCCATGCCTTCCCCTGCCAGAAGAGAGCGCCACGACCACGAGGTGACCTGCTCCTCTCCCTATCCGCTCGCGCCCCTTCCCCTCCGCTCCTTTTTCCTCTCCCTCCACGAGCCGCCATGGCCGCCCCGGTTGCCGTGCTCGTCGCCGCCGCTTGAGAACTCCCAGAGCCAATCGAAGACCACCCCCAACTTCGCCGTGTCCTCCTCTTCGACCTCGCCGCAGGAATCGAGCCGGGACCCCGCCAATCGACCGGAATCGCCACCGCCATTCTTGCTCTTCTCCGACCACGGCCGAGGTTCGCCGGGCGATTTCCGCCGTCTTCGCCCACCCTGCGCCCCGCCGTTTGCTCGTACGCGCTCCTGGTGAGTTGCTGCTTCTCCCCATGCCCTCCTTCCTCCCTCACGTGCACCGTAGTTACAAGTGGATGAAGCTCGTCATCGCTCATGTTTTCCCTCCGCTCGGAATAGGTCCGGACTGGAATCGGAATTCCGGATGGCCGGAAAATTCCGAGTATCTAACAACCTCGTTTCGGATCGAATCCAGTACCGAGTTTGGTTATTTCGGATTGAACTCGGAAATCATCGGATTATTCCGAGAGCATCGGAATTCCGGGATGGTTCCGAGCTGTGCAGTACTTGTTTCTATACTGTTTAATTTCTTTTTCTTTCTTTTCGGATTAAATCTTTGCCCTGGGTTGGTTTAACTTATAACCAGGGTTTATTTTAGAAGAGGTTTTTGTAAATGGAATAACTTGTTATCGGTGCATCCGAAAAATGTGTGTGCTATACCAAAATGTCCAGAAAATTACGAACTCCTCGTTGAAATAAATATCATGAATATTTAATCACCAAACCCTGCGTTTCATCACCTGCTCATGACATCTAATATGAAAGTTCACCCTAGGGTTTCAACTATCTTAATCAACCAGTAGATATGCTATGTTGCTTAAATCCACGGAATATTCGGGATGCGCCCCTCTAGGCATCCGAACTCCGTTTAATTTGAATAGTTGAATCATCCCCCTCCCGAGGATTTAAATTGTCATTTCATCATGTGTTTGCGCATCGCACCGTTGTTATCCGTGGTGTTGATTGTTCCTCTCCGGTATTGTTTTTGCATCGATAGATCAGGAGTGGAAGTGACACCACCGTCTCGTGATGATCCGTACTATCAGCCGTATCAACAAGGCAAGCGTAATCCCCCTCTGAGCATATCTTATCCTATTTTCCGCAAATATTTTCTCCACTATAATATTGCATGCGGTTCCAAATGTCAATTTTATTGGATTAGAGTATCCTATAGTTGCATTAAGTTTCCGATGCCAATTACCTGTTTCCCTCCTATTATCCATAGGTTTGTATTGTTGGCCTGAAATACTTAACTATGCAATGTTGATGCTTAGCCATGCTTAGTTAAATGCCTAGTTGTTCGATGGATTGTTCATGTTGGGACAGGTGATGAGATGAATGGATGATGGTGGAGAAATTGTGGTGACAGGTAATAAAATGCTTAAAGGTGGGGATGAGAGGCCACTATGGTTGTGGTGCTTTGTCTCCTTCTCGCCACCTATGTGCGAGTTCTTTATCTCTTGAACCAAGACCAAGCGTGCAACCATGCGTGAGGCCTATGCAATTGCAGGAACCCTCATAGACTAAATAACTCGGGCGGGGCTAGCTAGGGTCCTCTAGTTCGGGCTTCCATTTGCGTGTGCGTGATGATGGTGGTATGAACTGGGATGAGGATGGTGGTGTTAGGAAAATGATGGCCGTGGGGCAGGGTGTTGGAGGCACTTGTGTCCTGCCGCCACTGATGATCCTGGAAGGAAGAGAGTTAAAAGCTAGGTAATGGGCCGGACGGTACGCGTGGCAAACATTTGTACACCCCTGCAGGGATAAATCTTTTCGAAAAGCCGTGTCCGCGGTTATGGACGAACTTGGGAAGTGAAGGTAAGATCATAGAATAACTTGAACGGAATGATTAAAACTTGGGTACTAGCGGTACCACTCAAGATTGTAAGGTTGACTTCCTCGAGGGGGATTCGGGGAGGTGCCTTGGTGGAACAGGTACTGTGATGATGATGAGAATGAGAAAGGTGATCAAGGAAAAGAGTTACTTCTTACCCCTTCTCAAAATACTCTGATTAGTCGATTCCATGGAGTTATGTTTTTATTAAATAAAATCAGCTTTATGCAAAATAGACATAAAACCTTGAAAGCCTCATCGAGCTAAAGCTCTATATTTTAATCTTGCGAGTTCGTCGAACTCAACGTCGTTTGTTTTGTTTCAGAGGAGGACTTCACTGACCTCGAAGGTGGGTTCTTTGTGGACGTCGACGAGTAGTCTGGAGTTCCCAGGTGGCAGCTTGGGACATCCCGAACAGCTGGCGCTGTGATGTTTATGTGTAGGCCTCTTAGGCCATATTTTGGATCTTGTTGTTTAAAACAACCTAATTCGCTTCCGCATGTTGTAATGTTGGGTCTGTGACCTCTGGTTGTAATTTGCTATCTTTCTCTGTATAAGAGTTGAACTATAATGATTTGTGTCGTAGAGTCTATGATGTGCCAGTTGTTCCACAAGTCTTGATCTCTCTATTATGCATTGATAGTTGTGCCTGTGTTAAGGCATCAATCGGGGTGTTGTGTTGCCGATGATCCATTCCGAGCAACACCTGCCAAAGGTTTTGGTAAACCCGTAACCTCCGGTTGTATCGCTTAACCGGTGACACACAGCATCACTGTATAGCAGTCGGGTCGGGGCGCCACAAGTTGGTATCAGAGCAGTACTGCCTGTAGGAAACCCTTCTACTGGTCGACGTTGAGTCTAGTGTTTGTGAAAATATTTTGAACCTAAAAAGGAGTTGTGAAAACCATCTCAGGATTCTTTTTACTCCTTACCTGGTTACACTCTAATCTCGGAGCAATCTTACCTCGATTTGAGTTAAAGGATTTAGTACTCATCTGTTACTTCAAAATTAGGAGTATCTCGGGGTTGGGTTCCACCTTTAGTGTTATGTGTCCAGTTGCTCCCGCTGCGTTACAGTCAGATATCAGCTCAGATGTTTGAACCCTGTTATTCTTACCGAGCCTAATCAGTTATTCTTGTTGGGTTTTAACCCAAGGACTTGAACATAAGGTCCCGGATTGTGCCAACTAGGGTGTGTTAAGTTGTGATTTCTTAACCCACGCTAGTAGTACATGATGCTGATCTTTGACCCCAGTTCTATCTCGTTGATCCCTTGTTAGTTGTTACACAATGTATTATCGTCCCTAGTCTGTGTACTTGAGTAGACGTTAATGATATTGTCTCAACCATTCGGGGATGGATACTAACTGTGTCTTTGTCAATTCTCCAGAATGGCTCGAGGAGGCCGTGGTGAGGAACCGCCGCCACCGCCCTCGATGGCTCAAGTCTTGATGGCCATTGAGGAGAACCGTGGGCGCAATGAGCGCTTGCTTGAGCAGTTGGTGCAGCAGAATGCATAGAGGAATGGCTGCAACACTCTCACCTAGTTCTTGCGCTCGCAGCCACCCACTTTTGCTGATGCTAAGGAGCCATTGGAAGCTGATGATTGGCTTCGCGCTCTGGAGCACAAGTTCTCCGCGCTCCATGTCCCAGTGGCCGAGCAAGTCAACTTCGCCACATACCTCTTGGATGGTGCGGCTGGCTGTTGGTGGGAGAGCCATGTGGCTTTGTTCCCGGCCAACCATGTCTTCACTTGGGCAGATTTCCGCACTGCCTTCCGTGAGGCTTACATCCCCAAGCCCATCATGGATTTGAAGAGGAGGGAGTTCCTGGACTGGCAACAGGGACGTATGGACATCCGCACTTATGGTTGTGAATTCAACCACCTCTCTCGTTACGCCCCAAGGGACGTGACCACTGATGCTGACAAGCAAGAGCTGTTCCGCAAGGATCTTACGCCGCAGCTATGCTATGAGTTGTTGCCATTCAATTCCAGACCTACCAGGAACGGTTCAACCAGGCTCTTACTCTTGAGCAAGGAAGAAAGGAACTGGAGGCTTCCAAGAGGCCAGCACACGGGGACCACCAGAGTTCCTCGGGTTCTGAGAACAAGAAGCGTAGGGTGTTTGTCCCCTACAGCGTTGTACCGCGTGCTCCATTCATGCCAAGGACCACGGGATACAGGCCACCACCGCCGCGCCCCACTACTTCGACCTTTGGGCCGGGCGGAGGTGGATATCGTCCTCAGCTACCTGCTCCACCTGGACTCACTTGCTACACCTGTGGCCAGGCTGGCCACTACTCCAGGAGTGCCCCCAGAAGGCACCTATCACTGGAACTCATGCACGAGCCCCTGCCACTCCAGCTGGCAAGGCTGGACCTATTGTGCGTGGTCGCCTAAACCACGTCTCTGCTGAAGAAGCTGAAGAGGACCCCGGCGTTCTCATGGGTGAGCTACGAATCAACAACTATCTTGCTACAGTTTTGTTTGACTCTGGAGCATCGCATTCTTTTTTAGAGAGCACGCGATTGCGTGCCGTTATTTTATAGAAGGAGAGAAATCAAGTACAAGATTAGCCTGCCCCAGCGGACAGGGGATCAAGCTAAAAACTCCACGCCTAGAACACCACATGGCTACAATCTCATGGTACATGTTGGTCTCATACTCCTGTCCTACGAGCAACTAAACAAAGAGCAAACTCGTCGCATATCTTCATGGCCAGCTGCTCCACCGTGAACTGCTGGCTCACGTTGCCAAAAGCCCACGCGTTCCGATTCTTCCAAAGAAACCAACTGGCCGTGCATACCAGCGTGTCAAAGGATCTCCTGCTTCCTGTCAGCTGTCTGCTCCTCTCCGTACTCCACCAGTCTTCTAGCGTGCCCTCGACGTCTGGCAATTGAAAGTTTATGCCGCCGCGCATCGCACAGGCGTGCCAAACCTGTCTTACGAAGACGCAGTGTCCTAGTATGTGCTCCGCTGTGTCCTCCTCCTGTAGGCACACGAAGCACGCCGACGTCTGGTCCTGCAAGCCATGTCTGAACCTGCGATCGGACGTCCAGATGCGATGTTGCACCGCGAGCCACATGAAAAGCTTGCTCTTGGGCGACGCCATGCACCTCCAGATCGGCCATGCTAGCCAGAAACTTGTTCTACCTTGAGAGATCAGGCGGTAGATTGAACTGGCAGAGTATACGCCGGACCTGCACCATGGCCACACAAATTTGTCAGCAGTATCCGTCGACCTCTCCACTCTTGCGATCGCCAACCAGAGCTGGATGGCCTCCTGAGCTTCTTGAGCCTGCCACTCCCCCTGCACGTCGAGTACCCATCGATTATCCGCAAGTGCTTGCGCCACCGTCCTGCTGTTGCGAGTTCTTGTGCATACTCGAACCGCGATGGAGGGTGCAATGTCAGCCGCTGTGCTACCATCCAACCATCAGTCCCGCCAAAACAAAATCTTCTCGCCGTCTCCCACCTGTATCCTGACCAGGTTGTCAAACACCGCACGGGCCTTTTCATCCTTGATCATAGGCAGCCCCTGCCACGGCCTTTGTGGATCAGTGCGTCTGAGCCATTCCCACCGCACTCGCAGCGCTAGGCCTTGTAGGCTCAAATCCTTGACGCCGAGGCCTCCAAACTCCAATGGCTTGCAGATCTTGTGCCATGCGACGAGGCATTGGCCTCCTGTTGCTCTCTCCTTGGCTGCCCAGAAGAAACCCCTCATGTTCCCTTCCAGTGTCTGAAGCAGCCACCTCGGCGCTTCCATGACCAACAGATGGTGTACCGGCCGCGCCGCCATCACCGCTTTGACCAACGTCAGCCGGCCAGGTTTTGTAATCATCCCTCGCTGCCATGGTGGTACTATACTCGTGGCTTTGTCAAGCATCGGCTGCCACTGCGCCTTGGTTAGAGGATGTAGAGCATCGCATTCATTCATATCTATAGCGTTTGCAAAAGCCCACAAAATACCGTTTGAGAAAATGAGCCGTCCCTTGGTGATCGCTACTCCTGGCTCCAAATGGCAAACCGATGGGGTTACTCCTGAGGTTCAGATTACCATTGGTTACTCGTCCTTTCCTTTTGCTTTGGTAGCTCTGAGGTCAAGTGGCATTGATGTCATACAGGGCATGGACTGGTTAGTAAAATACCGGGCTAATCTCGACTGTGCTGCCAAGACCATTACCGTGACCACTTCTTCCGGTGACATTGTGGAGTATTGGTCTGCACTATCAAGACCACCGTCCTCCATCATTCCCCAGTCCCCGGAGATCAGCTTATGCTTCATGGAAGGCTTGTCCCCTCCTGAAATTCACGAGATACACGTGGTGTGTGACTTCCCGGATGTGTTCCCGAAAGAATTGTCTGGCATGCCACCTGATCGAAGTGTGGAGTTTGTCATAGATTTGCTCCCAGGTACTGCTCCGATTTCCATGAAGCCCTACCATATGCCGGTGGAAGAATTGGCTCTGTTGAAAGAGCAAATCGATGAGCTGTTGGTGAAAGATTTCATTCAGCCCAGCAGTTCACCTTGGGGATGTCCGGTACTCTTTGTCAAGAAGAGGGATTCTACCGTTCCTCGGTTGGTTTCTGATTATAGGCCGTTGAATGCGGTGACAATCAAGAACAAGTACCCTATTCCCCGGATCAATGATCTGTTAGATTAGTTAGCTGGTGCAAAAGTATTCTCCAAGATGGATCTGAGGTCAGGATACCATCAGATCAAGATCAGAAAGGAGGATATCCCAAAGACGGCATTTGTTACTCGCTATGGCTCATATGAGTATACCGTCATGTCCTTTGGGCTCACTAATGCTCCAACTACTTTCATGAGGCTCATGAACTCCATCTTCATGGATTATCTCGACAAGTTTGTCGTCATCTACATCGATGACATCCTTGTCTATTCTAAAACCAATGAAGAGCATGAGGAACATCTTCGTTTGGTTCTGACACGACTTCGAGAACACCGCCTCTATGCCAAGTTCTCCAAGTGTGAATTCTGGTTGGATAATCTTGTCTTCCTTGGTCATGTGATATCCGCTAATGGTGTGGTTGTCATTCCCGACAAGATTCAGTCCATTTTCGATTGGAAAACTCCAATGTCAGTCAAGGACATTCGTAGCTTCCTCGGATTGGTGGGTTACTACCGCCGATTCATCGAAGGTTTCTCCAAGATAGCCAAGGCTCTGACTGACCTTCTTAAGAAGGACAGAAAGTTCGTATGGACGGCCGAAGCTGAAGAGAGCTTCAAAACACTGAAAACTAAACTCATGTCCGCTCCTGTGCTTGTCCTGCCGGACACAAGCAAGGATTTCGTCGTCTTCTGTGACGCCTCTCTACAAGGCTTGGGTTGTGTACTAATGCAAGATGGCCATGTGGTGGCGTATGCTTCTCGCCAATTGAAGCCGCATGAGCACAACTACCCAACTCATGATCTAGAACTTGCCGCTGTGGTCTATGCTCTGAAGCAATGGAGACCATACTGTTTGGTAACCGTTGCGAGATTTTCTCGGATCACAAGAGTCTGAAGTACCTCTTCACCCAGCCGGATTTAAATCTCAGGCAAAGGCGTTGGTTGGAGTTAATCAAGGACTATGATGTGACCCTGAACTATCAACCCGGCAAAGCAAACGTCGTGGCTGATGCGCTAAGTCGGAAGTCCTATTGCAACAATCTGATGATCGAAAAAGCCCAACCTGCCCTTCATGAAGAGTTCTCCCGCTTGAACCTGGAAATTGTTCCCTCCGGCTACCTTGCAAATCTGGAGATCAGATCTACTCTTGTAGACCAAATAAAGGAAGCTCAAACATGTGACAAGGGTATTCTAAAAATCAAGGAGAACATTGCTAGCGGGAAGGCCAAATGTTTTTCTGTCAATGAATCCGGAGTTGTTTATTTTGGTGACCGCTTGGTAGTGCCAAAGAAACGCAAATTGAGGGAGATGATCCTCCAAGAAGCTCATGAATCTCCTCTCTCTATTCATCCCGGTAGTACCAAAATGTACCAAGACCTCCGACCACAATTCTGGTGGACTCGGAGGAAACGAGAAATTGCCAAGTATGTTGCTGAATGCGACACCTGTCGACGGGTGAAGGCTGAACATCAAAGGCCTCCCGGCACTCTCCGCCCTATTGCTGTTCCCGAGTGGAAATGGGATGAAATTGGTATGGACTTCATTACTGGTCTGCCGAAGTCTCCAAAGGGAAACGATGCCATCTGGGTCATCATTGATCGACTATCAAAAGTGGCTCACTTCCTCCCCGTTCGTGTTGACATTACAGCTGCCAAGTTGGCAGACCTGTATGCCTCCCGTATCGTCGTCCTCCACGGCATTCCCAAGAAGATAATTTCTGATCATGGAAGCCTATTCACCTCCAGGTTTTGGACTAGTTTCCAAACTGCTATGGGCACCCGTCTCAACTTCAGCACCGTGTTCCATCCTCAAACTGATGGTCATACCGAAAGAGTGAACCAAGTTCTGGAAGACATGCTTAGGGCATGTGTGATCTCTTTTGGCAAGGGTTGGGAAAAGTACCTCCCTTTTGCGGAATTCTCCTACCACAATAGCTATCAAGCTAGTCTGGGCATGGCTCCCTTCGAGGTTCTTTATGGAAGAAAATGCCGCACTCCCCTGAATTGGTCTGAGACCGGAGAGAGGGCACTCTTTGGTCCAGATATTATCAATGAAGCTGAGGAGAAGGTAAGAATCATAAGAGAGAATCTGAAGATTGCTCAGTCCAGGCAGAAGAGCTACTATGACAAGCATCATCAGGAGGTTCACTACGAAATTGGTGATAAAGCTTACCTCCGTGTCTCTCCCCTCTGTGGCGTTCGCCGCTTCGGAATCAAAGGGAAATTGGCACCTCGCTACGTTGGCCCTTTCACCGTTCTGGCAAAGCGAGGAGATCTTTCTTATAAGTTGGAGTTACCGTCCATGTTCTCGAATGTACATGATGTGTTTCATGTCTCCCAACTTCGCCGTTGTTTTAAAGATCCTATCCATGGAGTCAATCATGAGGAGCTAGATCTCCAGGAAGATCTCACTTATCGCGAGCACCCTATCCGTGTCCTCGATGAAGCCGAAAGAAAGACCCATAACAAGACTACCAAGTTCCTCAAGGTTCAATGGTCTCACCATTCCGAGGAAGAAGCAACTTGGGAAAGAGAGTCCAGTCTTCGCGAGGAGTATCCCGACTTCTTTCCGCAATCTTAGAATCTCGGGACGAGATTCCTGTAAGGAGGGTAGAATTGTAACAGCCCAAAGTTGAGAACATGAAAACATGTGTATTTTTTCCACTTTTGCTCTCCTTCATTGCACCATGGCATCCATTTGAAATTGCTAAACAAACAAAACAATTGGGTTGGCAACATTGCAAAAACAAAATGCCAACTTGCTTTAACCAATCTCAAAACAATGAGGACACTCAAACTTGCAAAACAAAATTACTTGACATATTATATTTGTCAAGGAAGTTCCAAGAGTTCAAACTACTATTTTGGTCTTGCTCTAAAATTCCTAAAAGATTATAATTTGAGGAATTTAGAAAATTGCCCTAATTGAAACCTTTGAACAAAGTGGTACCAAACTATTTTATTTTGAAGCCCCAATTTTTGTGGTGCTTCTACATGATGTTCGGAGGCTACCAGAAATTTATCATATTTTTCTGAAAGGTGTAAGTGCCTTAGTTAAATCTCCTAAGTGTCCTGGGTTTAAAAGGTTTTATAATTAAAACAAGGAAGGACCTATCGGTGATGAAATTAAAACTTCCAGGGGGTTATCCGTGAAATGTTGTCCTCTTCCTCCTGTCGCCACAGTGGCGCGCCATGCCGTCGCCGTGGCCGTGGAACACGCCATCGCCGGGCCCCCTCCTCCATGCCTTCCCCTGCCAGAAGAGAGCGCCACGACCACGAGGCGATCTGCTCCTCTCCCTATCCGCTCGCGCCCCTGCCCCTCCTCTCCTTTTTCCTCTCCCTCCACGAGCCGCCATGGCCGCCCCGGTTGCCGTGCTCGTCGCCGCCACTTGAGAACTCCCGGAGCCAATCGAAGACCACCCCCAGCTTCGCCGTGTCCTCCTCTTCGACCTCGCCACAGGAATCAAGCCGGGACCCCGCCAATCGACCGGAATCGCCACCGCCGTTCTTGCTCTTCTCCGACCACGGCCGAGGTTCGCCGGGCGATTTCCACCGTCTCCGTCCACCCCGCGCCCCGCCGTTTGCTCGTACGCGCTCCTGGTGAGCTGCTGCTTCTCCCCATGCCCTCCTTCCTCCCTCGCGAGCACCGTAGTTACAAGTCGATGAAGCTCGCCGTCGCTCATGTTTTCCCTCCGCTCGGAATAGGTCCGGACTGGAATCGGAATTCCGAATGGTCAGAAAAGTCCGAGTATCTAACAACCTCGTTCTGGATCGAATCCAGTACCGAGTTTGGTTATTTCGGATTGAACTCGGAAATCATTGGATTATTCCGAGAGCATCGGAATTCCAGGATGGTTCCGAGCTGTGCAGTACTAGTTTCTATACTGTTTAATTTCTTTTTCTTTCTTTTCGGATTAAATCTTTGCCCTGGGATGGTTTAACTTATAACCAGGGTTTATTTTAGAAGAGGTTTTTGTAAATGGAATAACTTGTTATCGGTGCATCCGAAAAATGTGTGTGCTATACCAAAATGTCCAGAAAATTACGAACTCCTCGTTGAAATAAATATCATGAATATTTAATCACCAAACCCTGCGTTTCATCACCTGCTCATGACATCTAATATGTAAGTTCACCCTAGGGTTTCAACTATCTTAATCAACCAGTAGATATGCTATGTTGCTTAAATCCACAGAATATTCAGGATGCGCCCCTCTAGGCATCCGAACTCCGTTTAATTTGAATAGTTGAATCATCCCCCTCCCGAGGATTTAAATTGTCATTTCATCATGTGTTTGCGCATCGCACCGTTGTTATCCGTGGTGTTGATTGTTCCTCTCCGGTATTGTTTGTGCATCGATAGATCAATGAGTGGAAGTGACACCACCGTCTCGTGACGATCCGTACTATCAGCCGTATCAACAAGGCAAGCGTAATCTCCCCTCTGAGCATATCTTATCCTATTTTCCGCAAATATTTTCTCCACTATAATATTGCATGCGGTTCCAAATGTCAATTTTATTGGATTAGAGTATCCTATAGTTGTATTAAGTTTCCGATGCCAATTACCTGTTTCCCTCCTATTATCGATAGGTTTGTATTGTTGGCCTGAAATACTTAACTATGCAATGTTGATGCTTAGCCATGCTTAGTTAAATGCCTAGTTGTTCGATGGATGGTTCATGTTGGAACAGGTGATGAGATGAATGGATGATGGTAGAGAAATTGTGGTGACAGGTAATAAAATGCTTAAAGGTGGGGATGAGAGGCCATTGTGGTTGTGGTGCTTTGTCTCGTTCTCGCCGCCTAGGTGCGAGTTCTTTATCTCTTGAACCAAGACCGAGCGTGCAACCATGCGTGAGGCCTATGCAATTGCAGGAACTCTCATAGACTAAATAACTCGGGCGGGGCTAGCCAGGGTCCTCTAGTTCGGGCTTTCATTTGCGCGTGCGTGATGATGGTGGTATGAACTGGGATGAGGATGGTGGTGTTAGGGAAATGGGTGGCCGTGGGGCAGGGTGTTGGAGGCACTCGTGTCCTGCCGCCACTGATGATCCTGGAAAGTCCTTAACGGGGGAGAAGTCGACACCGCTCCCACCCAGCCGGCTCTCCAAGGAAGAGAGTTAAAAGCTAGGTAATGGGCCGAACGGTACGCGTGGCAAACATTTGTACACCCCTGCAGGGATAAATCTTTTCGAAAAGCCGTGGCCGCGGTTATGGACGAACTTGGGAAGTGAAGGTAAGATCATAGAATAACATGAACGGAATGATTAAAACTTGGGTACTAGAGGTACCACTCAAGATTGTAAGGTTGACTTACTCGAGGGGGATTCGGGAGGTGCCTTGGTGGAACAGGTACTGTGATGATGATGAGAATGAGAAAGGTGATCAAGGAAAAGAGTTACTTCTTACCCCTTTTCAAAATACTCTGATTAGTCGATGCCATGGAGTTATGTTTTTATTAAATAAAATCAGCTTTATTCAACATAGACATAAAACCTTGAAAGCCTCATCGAGCTAAAGCTCTATATTTTAATCTTGCGAGTTCGTCGAACTCAACGTCGTTTGTTTTGTTTCAGAGGAGGACTTCACCGACCTCGAAGGTGGGTTCTTTGTGGACGTCGACGAGTAGTCTGGGGTTCCCAGGTGGCAGCTTGGGACATCCCGGAACAGCTGGCGCTGTGATGTTTATGTGTAGGCCTCTTAGGCCATATTTTGGATCTTGTTGTTTAGAACAACCTAATTCGCTTCCGCATGTTGTAATGTTGGGTCTGTGACCTCTGGTTGTAATTTGCTATCTTTCTCTGTATAAGAGTTGAACTATAATGATTTGTGTCATAGAGTCTATGATGTGCCAGTTGTTCCACAAGTCTTGATCTCTCTATTATGCATTGATAGTTGTGCCTGTGTTAAGGCATCAATCGGGGTGTTGTGTTGCCGATGATTCATTCCGAGCAACACCTGCCAAAGGTTTTGGCCGGGGATTGGTAAACCCGTAACCTCCGGTTGTATCGCTTAACCGGTGACACACAGCATCACTGTATAGCAGTCGGGTCGGGGCGCCACATCGACGTCCACAAAGAACCCACCTTCAAGGTCGGTGAAGTCCTCCTCTGAAACAAAACAAACGACATTGAGTTCGACGAACTCGCAAGATTAAATATAGAGCTTTAGCTCGATGAGGCTTTCAAAGTTTTATGGCTGTTTTGCATAAAGCTAATTTTATTTATAAAAACATAACTCCATGGCATCGACTATTCAGAGTATCTTTGAAAAGGGGTAAGAAGTAACTCTTTTCTTTCGATCACCCTTTTCTCATCACAACCCACCATCATTCACAACTGTACCTGTTCATCAAAGGCACCTCCCCGAATCACCCTCGAGGAAGTCAACCTTACAATCTTGAGCGGTACCTCCAGTACCCAGTTTTTAATCATTCCGTTCAAGTTATTCTATGGTTTCTGAATCCGTCACCAAGTCGTCCATAACCGCGGACACGGCTTTTCGAAAAGATTTATCCCGGCAGGGGTGTACAATGTGAAAGTCGCCAGGCTCCCGAGGGCCCTCCCAGCTTCTTATCCATGCGTACCGTCCAGCCCATTGCCTAGCTCTTAGCTCTCTTCCGGGGAAAGCCGACTGGGTGGGAGCGGCTACAACCTTTACCTCGCATAAGACTAACCCAGGATCATCAGTGAGGACGGAGCAGCGGATCAAACACCCTGCCCCGTGGCCACTTACTTTCCTAGACACCACAGTCCTCATCTTAGTCTTGGCCACCATCTTCAACGCACGCGCAAATGGAAAGCCAAACTAGAGGACCCTCGGCCAGTCCGCCACAAGTTAGTCGGTCGACGAGGTTCCATATGCCCACGCATGGTTGCACGCTCAACTTGGCTCGTAGGCGAGAACTCGCATCTAGGCGGCGAGAACAAGACAAAACCCCACAACCACAGTGGCCTCTCATCCCCACCTTTAAGCATTTTATTACCTGTCACCACAAATTCTCCACCATCATCATTCATCTCATCACCTGTTTCAACCTGAACCATCCATCGTACAACTAGGCATTTAACTAAGCATGGCTAAGCAACAACATAGCATAGTTAATTATCTCGGGCCAACAATACAATCCTATGGTTAATAGGAGGGAAACAGGTAATGGCATCGGAAAATTAATGCAGCTATAGGATACTCTAATCCAATAAACTTGACATTTGGAACCGCATGCAATATTATAGTGGAGAAAATATTTGTGGAAAATAGGATAAGACATGCTCAGAGGGGGATTACGCTTGCCTTACAGATACGGCTGGTAGTACGGATCATCATGAGACTGTGGTGTCACTTCCACTCCTTGATCTACCGATGCACAAACAACACCGGAAGAACAATCAATCACCACACAAGCTTTAACAGATGCAATGCGCAAACACATGATGACATTTTAAATCCCCGGGAGGAGGATGATTCAACTATTCAAATTAAACGGAGTTCGGATGCTTAGTGGGGCGCATCTCGAATATTCCGTGGATTTAAGCATAGACCACCGCAGCAAGTTCTAGATCATGAGTAGGGTAATTGTGCTCATGCGGCTTCAGTTGGCGAGAAGCATACGCCACCACATGGCCCTCTTGCATTAATACACAACCCAAGCCTTGAAGGGAGGCGTCACAGAAGACGACGAAATCCTTGCTTGTGTCCGACAGGACAAGCACAGGAGCGGACGTGAGTTTGGCTTTCAGTGTCTTGAAGCTCTCTTCAGCTTCAGCCGTCCATACGAACTTTCTGTCCTTCTTGAGAAGGTCAATCAGGGCCTTGGCTATTTTGGAGAAACCTTCGATGAATCGGCGGTAATAACCCTCCAATCCGAGAAAACTACGAATGTCCTTGACTGACATTGGGGTTTTCCAATCCAGAATGGACTGAATCTTATCGGGAATAACAGCCACACCATTAGCGGATATCACATGACCAAGGAAGACAAGATTATCCAGCCAGAATTCACACTTGGAGAACTTGGCATAGAGGCGGTGTTCTCGAAGTCGTGTCAGAACCAACCGAAGATGTTCCTCATGCTCTTCATTGGTCTTAGAATAGACGAGGATGTGATCGATGTAGATAACGACAAACTTGTCGAGATAATCCATAAAGATGGAGTTCATGAGCCTCATGAAAGTAGCTGGAGCGTTGGTGAGACCAAAGGACATGACGGTATACTCATATGAGCCATAGCGAGTAACAAATGCCGTCTTTGGGATATCCTCCTTTCTGATCTTGATCTGATGGTATCCTGACCTCAGATCCATCTTGGAGAATACTGTTGCACCAGCTAACTGATCCAACAGATCATTGATCCGGGGAATTGGGTACTTCTTCTTGATTGTCACCGCATTCAACGGCCTATAATCAGAGACCAACCGAGGAACGGTAGAATCCCTCTTCTTCACAAAGAGTACCGGACATCCCCAGGGTGAACTGCTAGGCTGAATAAAATCCTTGGCTAACAGCTCATCGATTTGCTCTTTCAACAGAGCCAACTCTTCCACCAGCATATGGCAGGGCTTTTTGGAAATCGGAGCAGTACCGGGAAGCAAATCTATGACAAACTCCACACTTCGATCAGGTGGCATGCCAGGCAATTCTTCTGGGAACACATCCGGGAAGTCACACACCATGTGTATTTCATGAATTTCAGGAGGGGTCAAGCCTTCCATGAAGCATAAGCTAATCTCCGGGACTGGGGAATGATTGAGGATGGAGGCCTTGATAGTGCAGACCAATACTCCACAATGTCACCGGAAGAAGTGGTCACCGTAATGGTCTTGGCAGCACAGTCGAGATTAGCCCGGTATTTGGCTAGCCAGTTCATGCCCAGTATGACATCAATGCCACTTGACCTCAGAGCTACCAAAGCAAAAGGAAACGGCGAGTAACCTATGGTAATCTGAACCTCAGGAGCAACCCCATCGTTTGCCATTTGGAGCCAGGAGTGGAGATCACCAAGGGACGCCTCATTTTCTCGAACGGTATTTTGTTGTCTTTTGCAAAAGCTATGGATATGAATGAATGCGATGCTCCAGAATCAAACAAAACTGTAGCAAGATTGTTGTTGCCTCGTAGCTCACCCATAAGGACGCCGGGGTCCTCTTCAGCTTCTTCAGCAGAGATGTGGTTCAGGCGACCACGCACAATAGGTCCAGCCTTGCCAACTGGAGTGGCAGGGGCTCGTGCAGGAGTTCCGGTGATAGGTGTCTTCTGGGGGCACTCCCTGGAGTAGTGGCCAGCCTGGCCACAGGTGTAGCAAGTGAGTCCAGGTGGAGTAGGTAGCATAGGACGGTACCCACTTCCGCTCGGCCCAAAGGTCAAAGTAGTGGGGCGCGGCAGTGGTGGTCTGTATCCCGCGGCCCTCGGCATGAATGGAGCACGCGGTACAACACTGTAGGGGACAAACACCCTGCGCTTCTTGCTCTCAGAACCCGAGGAACTCTGGTGGTCCCCGTGTGCGGGCCTCTTGGAAGCCTCAAGTTCCTTCCTTCCCTGCTCAAGAGTAAGAGCCTGGTTGAACAGCTCCTGGTAGGTTTGGAACTTGAAGGGCAACAACTCATAGCGTAGCTGCGGCGCAAGACCCTTGCGGAACAGCTCTTGCTTGTCAGCATCATTGGTCACGTCCCTTGGGGCGTAACGAGAGAGGTGGTTGAATTCACCAGCATAAGTGTGGAGGTCCATTCGTCCCTGTTGCAAATCCAGGAACTCCCTCCTCTTCAAATCCATGATGGGCTTGGGGATGTAAGCCTCACGGAAGGCAATGCGGAAATCTGCCCAAGTGAAGACATGGTTGGTCGGGAACAAAGCCACATGGCTTTCCCACCAACAGCCAGCCGCACCAACCAAGAGGTAGGTGGCGAAGTTGACTTGTTCAGCCACTGGGACATGCAGCGCGGAGAACTTGCGCTCCAAAGCACGAAGCCAATCATCAGCTTCTAGTGGTTCCTTCGCATCAGCAAAGGTGGGTGGCTGCGAGCGCAAGAACTCGGTGAGAGTGTTGCAGCCATTCCTCTGTGCATTCTGCTGCACCAACTGCTCAAGCAAGTGCTCATTGCGCCCACGGTTCTCCTCAATGGCCATCAAGACCTGAGCCATCGAGGGTGGTGGCGGCGGTGGTTCCTCATCATTTTTGTTACCACGGCCACCTCGAGCCATTCTGGAGAATTTACAATGACACAGTTAGTATCTTCCTCCGAATGGTAGAAACAATAGCATTAACGTCTACTCAAGTACACAGACTAGGGACGATAATACATTGTGTAACAACTCACAAGGGATGAACAAGATAGAACTTGGGTCAAAGATCAGCATCATGTGCTACTAGCGAGAGTTAAGAAATCACAACTTAACACACTCTAGTTGGCACAATCCGGCACCTTAAGTTCAAGTCCTTGGGTTAAAACCCAAAAAGGAGTAACTGATTAGACTCGGTAGGGATAATAGTGTTCACACATGTGAGTTGATATCTGATTGTAACGCAGCGGGAGCAACTGGACACATAACACTAAAGGTCCACATAACACGTAGTATTGGGTTCTACCTTCACTGTTATCCTAATAATTTTGAAGTCACAGATGGGAAGTAAAACTTTAAACCCAAATCGAGGTAAGATTGCTCCGAGATTAGAGTGTAACCAGATAAGGAGTAAAAAGAATCCTAAGATGGTTTTCACAACTCATTTTTAGGTTAAAATATTTTCACAAACACTAGACTCAACGTCGACCAGTAGAAGGATTTCCTACAGGCAGTCCTGCTCTGATACCAACTTGTAGCGCCCCGACCCGACTGCTATACAGTGATGCAGTGTGTCACTGGTTAAGTGATACAACCGGAGGTTACGGTTTTACCAATCCCCGGCCAAAACCTTTGGCAGGTGTTGCTTAGAATGGATCATTGGCAACACAACACCCCGATTGATGCCTTAACACAGGCACAACTCTCAATGCATAATAGAGAGATCAAGACTTGTGGAACAACTGGCACATCACAGACTCTACGACACAAATCATTATAATTCGCCTCTTATAATAGAGAAAGATAGCAAATGACAACCCGAGGTCACAGACCCCAACATTACAACATGCGGAAGCGAATTAGGTTGTTCTAAACAACAAGAACCAAACTATGGCCTAAGAGGCCTACATATAACCATCACAGCGCCAACTGTTCCGGGATGTTCCAAGCAGCCACCTGGGAACCCCAGACTACTCGTCAACGTCCTCAAAGAACCCACCTTCGAGGTCGGTGAAGTCCTCCTCTGAAACAAAACAAACGACGTTGAGTTCGACGAACTCGCAAGATTAAATATAGAACTTTAGCTCGATGAGGCTTTCAAAGTTTTATGGCTGTTTTGCATAAAGCTGATTTTATTTATAAAAACATAACTCCATGGCATCGACTATTCAGAGTATCTTTGAAAAGGGGTAAGAAGTAACTCTTTTCTTTCGATCACCCTTTTCTCATCACAACCCACCATCATTCACAATTGTACCTGTTCATCAAAGGCACCTCCCTGAATCACCCTCGAGGAAGTCAACCTTACAATCTTGAGCGGTACCTCTAGTACCCAGTTTTTAATCATTCCGTTCAAGTTATTCTATGGTCTCTGAATCCGTCACCAAGTCGTCCATAACCGCGGACACGGCTTTTCGAAAAGATTATCCCTGCAGGGGTGTACAATGTGAAAGTCGCCAGGCTCCCGAGGGCCCTCCCAGCTTCTTATCCATGCGTACCGTCCGGCCCATTGCCTAGCTCTTAGCTCTCTTCCGGGAAAGCCGGCTGGGTGGGAGCGGCTACAACCTTTACCTCGCTTAAGACTAACCCAGGATCATCAGTGAGGACGGAGCATCGGATCCAACACCCTGCCCCGTGGCCACTTACTTTCCTAGACACCACAGTCCTCATCTCAGTCTTGGCCACCATCTTTAACGCACGCGCAAATAGAAAGCCAAACTAGAGGACCCTCGGCCAGTCCGCCACAAGTTAGTCGGTCGACGAGGTTCCATATGCCCACGCATGGTTGCACGCTCAACTTGGCTCGTAGGCGAGAACTCGCATCTAGGCGGCGAGAACGAGACAAAACACCACAACCACAGTGGCCTCTCATCCCCACCTTTAAGCATTTTATTACCTGTCACCACAAATTCTCCACCATCATCATTCATCTCATCACCTGTTTCAACCTGAACCATCCATCGTACAACTAGGCATTTAACTAAGCATGGCTAAGCAACAACATAGCATAGTTAATTATCTCGGGCCAACAATACAATCCCATGGTTAATAGGAGGGAAACAGGTTGTTAGCACCCGTTTTTGGCAGATTGCCAGTTTCAGGTTCAAGGAGGATTTGGCGGCTTAAAGAAGGCAACAAAGAAGGCTAAAATGGTGATCTGGGAAGCTTTCCAGGAAAAGATGGCCGGAAGAAGGCTGCCAATAATCCGGCAACCGGAACAAGGCGGAAGCTGGATTCGGGAGTGCGAAGTTGCCTGAAGACATAGCGAGCTAAGTCAAAGGAAGCAATAAAGGTGGCTGAAAAGAAGCCAACTTTGTCAACACAAGGTGGCAAAAAGGAAGTCAATGTTGTCAAGACAAGGCGGCAGAAAAGAAGTCAACATTGTCAAGACAAGACGGCATAAAGCCAACTTTGTCAAATACAAGCCGGCAAGTCAACTTTCCACCGATCAAGGCAGAAAAATAGAAGACAACTTTCAAGGTCAAGATCAAGGCGGAAAACGAGAAGACAACTTTCTAAGATCAAGGCTGGAAAATGGGAGGCAACTTTCTAAAAGAAGCCGGACAGAAATCCGGGTCTAATACGAAGCCGATCAAGATATCTCGTCTCTAAGAAAGAAGGCAAGTTTGAAGCCAATACGGAAGGGAAAAAGGCAACTTTCCAGTAGCCAGCAAGTTGGAAGCCAGTACGGAAGGCAAAAGGCAACTTTCCGAAGTAGCCAACAAGTTTGAAGCCAACGTTGCCGGCCAAAAGTTGCCTATTTTAGAGATGGATTCGACTTAGACTATGATTTGTAAGCCTTGTAGAAGTCCATTACTTGTACGGGAAGTCCAGCCGCCTCATATATATGTGAGAGGTGACGGCCGATTGAAATTAAGCAAACAATCGACAACCTATCAATACAACCTACTTTTATCTCCTCAAACCCTTGTTTATGCTTCCGTTGTTCGGCGACTTCATCTAGATTTCGCCGGGTATCGAAAACCGAGCTGAGAGCGGCCAAGTCCGGCTTAGTTCAGCCAATCGTCGCCGGCTTCCTCAGACGGGGCTTCCCGAGGGGCTGGGGCGTCTGGTCTAAAAAGCGCCTGCTTGCTGTCTTGCGTATCGCGCTGGAAGCAGGCCTCCCGCGGGGCGAGTTGCGGAGTATCTCCCCCGGCACCGCGGGTACACGAGGACGTGTTCGTGTGACGCGTTTCGAGCGCAACACACTTTTTGGCGACTCCGCTGGGGACGATTCGATCTGAAAATTGGACAGCAATGACCAATTCCAAGACCGACGCTGCCGGTATCAATACCGACAACATCATCAAGCCAACTCTCGAGAAGTTGTCGGAAGAACAACGCCAAGGTCTGGAGGCGTGGAAGAAGAAGAGAGATGAGGAGTTCGAGGCGCTGCGAGCCAAGCGGGATCAAGAAGATCAAGACCTGTACTTATCCAGCTTCAAGGTAGATCGGCAAGGTATAATCTCGCCGATCAAGGAGCCGGAATTTGTACCGCTGGATGCCAACATTGACAAACCCGCTGTAAGTAGTAGCCTTTTTTCCTCTGAACAGATAGCCGAAATTCAATTTCATGTTTCGCAAGGCACTGCCAATGTTTACGACCTTATGCTAGAACATGAAAAGGCTAAGAAAAACACGTCCCATGACCAACCATCGGACAAACAACCGATCGGTCAAAGTAGGGAAAACCAACTTGTGCCTACGCTGCCATGTCCAACTCCTGTCCAGAGTATGCCTAACTCGGCAAGCCAGCCGAGTCAGACAAGGCGGATTCTGGGTCATGAGTCAATGCCGAATCAAAATTCGGCTACTTGGGTGCAAGCTGGCCCTGCCGCCAATTCTTCTCTCGTGCCGGCTCAATCGGCCATTATGGACGATTCCTTAGCCGAATTCAGGAGAAGATTGGACCAGATAGCTTTTGACAAGCTCGGGGTGATGCCAAAACATAGAACTTACACTAAGCCTTACCCCGATTACTTTGATCTGCAACCTTATCCACCTGGTTATAGAGTCCCTGAATTTGCCAAATTTAATGGGGTGGATAGTAAGTCAACATGGGAACATATCAGTCAATATTTGGCTCAATTAGGCGAAGCTAACCATGATCACATTAAAGTTCGCCTGTTCTCATTGTCTTTAACCGGCATTGCGTTTTCTTGGTTTTCGGCTTTAGCTCCTAATTCTATACATACATGGTTTCATCTAGAGCAAAAGTTCCATGAACACTTCTTTGCCGGCGAAATAGAGTTAAAATTGTCTCACCTTACATCGGTTAGGCAGAAGCAGGATGAATCGGTATCTGATTACGTCAAGAGATTTAGAAATACCAGAAACCGATGTTATAGTTTGGCAATAACTGAAAGAGACATGGCTGACTTGGTTTTCAATGGTTTAAGGTCCTACCTGAAAGAGAGGTTAGAAGGACATGAATTCTTGTCTGTTGGCCAAGTCCAGGAGAGAGCGTTGGCTCAAGAGAGCCGGGTCAATGAGTCAAAAGACTCGCATCGGATGAGCAGGAGCCGGCTTAATATTGTTGACAACGATGCCGACTCCGGTGATGAAGCCGATGTTTATTCCGCTGAGTTTGTTTGGCCCAGCAAGGCCAAACCATACATGTGTGATGATCTAAAGCCGATTCGTAAAAATCGGGATGACGAAATAAAATGCAGCTTTGACGTAGGCAAGTGTGATAGAATATTTGATGCCTTGTTGAAGGATAAAGTGATAAGGATAAATCATGTTATACCATCGCCTGATGAATTAAGGCGGCGGGCTTATTGCAAGTATCACAATTCTTTCTCTCATGCTACTAATGATTGCAATGTCTTTCGTAAACAGATCCAATCGGCCCTCAACGACGGACGATTGAGCTTTGCCGGCATGGCAATTGATACACAGCCGTTTCCAGTAAACGTGCTAGATCTGGAGGGAAAGAAAGTTCTACTTCGGCCAGAGGCAGCCGAAGCCGCTAATAAATCAAATGTTGTTGTTGGTGAACCCAGGAAGGTGGCCAGCAGCAAGGCGGCAGGAAGACAAGTTATAGTGAGCCGGCAACCCGATGGAGGCGAAGTCATCAAGATTACCATCAACAACCCTACACTCGGGGGGCAAGTACCACGGCCAGACAAGTCGCCGCCTAGATTTATCAAGCCCAAGAGCCCAGAAGTTGGCAGATGGAAGACAAACCAGGTTGAATATAGACCAAGGAAGACAAAGCCAACTTTTGACATGCTGCTGAACAAGTACGTGCGCCAGGCCGGGTCGAGGTCGCACCAGTGGCAGTATGGGAAACGACCAAGGTCACCATCCACGGAGGAAAATAGCCGGCACCAGAGGCCGGCTGACGAGGTCAAACGCAGGGCAATCCGGCCATCTATGCAAAGCCGGCTTGTGTATCCCGGAGACATGTCATATTGGCGGATCAAGGCGCAAGGTGCTAAAAAGGCGGAGCCAGAAGGCGGATTAGTCTCAGACAACTTATTGGTTGTTGGAACTCATGTGCTAAAATTGAAGGACCCGATTACAGAGCCGGCAAACAGTGAGCCGATACTTGCTATCGCGCCAAAGCCAGCAACCAATGATCATGAAGCTAGCTCCAGTCAAGCCATGAAAGCTCAACCCCGGGATCCAAAATATACTCAGCCAAAGTGGTGCCCGCCAGGTATAACAAAGACACAAAAGCGGAAACTGCAAAGAGCAAGGAACCGGGAGAAGGCAGAAGAAAGAGCTGAGCAATCCAGGGACGTCAAATTCAATGCTGAGCGACCAATGTTGCCGGCGCAAAAGTGGATTCCTAGGCCAGTCCTTATGGCGGCTTCCGCACCAACTACCATGAGTCCTGCTGTCGATGGTGAAATAGAGCCGGCAGCTACGCCGGCTATCACCTATTCTTCATGGGCTGACGAAGTCGAAGCAGCAGACTTGGCGATGGCAAGTTTGGCAAAGGAGCTGGCAATCCAAGATCCGGCCACAGAGAAGCCGGCAAGTGAAGACCTCGCAATGGAAGAAAAGGCAGAAGAAGAACCAGCAATGTCAGAGTCAACAATGGATGAGTCAGGCAATTTGACAGATGAAGATCTGCTAGATTATGAAGAATCGCCGACTCGGACAGGAATGGACATCAACATGGTGTATTACTTGCCGGCCGAGTTCCGTGCTGTCAAAGAAGGCGAGGTTGCGCAAATCAACTTTGGACCAAAAAATGTTGTCTTCGAAAAACCTGACAAGCCGGTGAAACACCTCAGGCCTCTGTATGTCAGAGGACACATTGATGGCAAGCCGGTCACCAGGATGATGGTGGATGGCGGCGCTGTGGTAAACTTGATGCCATATTCTGTCTTCAAGAAGCTACAACTAGATGATGGCGACCTGATGAAGACAAACATGGTGTTAAATGGGTTCGAAGGAGGAGAAGGAGTAGAAGCCAAAGGCGTTATCAGCTTGGAGCTCACAGTAGGAAGCAAGACTTTGGCTACCGCCTTCTTTGTTGCTGAGGTGCAGGGAAACTACAATGTGCTGCTAGGACGGGATTGGCTTCATGCTAACCAGTGTGTTCCGTCTACTATGCACCAGCAACTAGTGCAATGGGTTGACGACGAAGTTGAAGTTGTCCATGCTGACGAATCGGCATGCATTGCGTTAGCCGAGTCGATTGTTGACTGGCAACATTCTAATGTCACATGCCTTTCTGGGCGTGATTTATCCGGATTCGACTTCCTAAGTGCTACCAGGGACGGATTCGTGCCAGTATCTCTAAAGCCGATTGGTAGCAATCGGCTGCCGCTCAAGTAGATGGATCAAAATGATGAGTGGCTGCAGAAGCGTCTGGACGAGTATCGGACCGAAAGGAACGATATGTATGAAGCAATTGAAGAACCAGATGACATGGATAAGTTGGGACAAGGCTTTACATCGGCTGACTTGCTGGAAGAAGTTGACATTGGGGATGGCACTGTCCCTAGACCGACATTTGTAAAGCAAAAGTTGGCGGCCGATTATAAGTCTGAATTAATCGCGCTAGTCAAAGAGTACGTGGATTGCTTTGCATGGGAATACCACGAGATGCCTGGGTTAAGCCGAGAGTTGGTCGAACATCGGTTGCCTATCAAAGCCGGCTTCAGACCATACAAGCAGCCGGCTCGCAAATTTAATCCACTGATCTATGATCGGATAAAGGCGGAAATTGGCAGGCTTTTGAAAGCCAACTTTATTCGGCCCTGTAAGTATGCCGAATGGTTATCCAACATTGTGCCGGTCGAAAAGAAAGGATCCGACAAGATTAGGGCATGTATTGATTTCAGGGATTTGAATCGAGCCACGCCAAAGGATGAGTACCCTATGCCAATAGCCGACATGCTTATCAACGAAGCCTCAGGTCACAAAGTTATCAGCTTCTTGGATGGCAACGCAGGTTACAACCAAATATTTATGGCCGAAGAAGATTCGGCTAAGACGGCGTTTCGCTGCCCAGGCTTTGTTGGCTTGTTCGAATGGACCGTGATGACTTTTGGATTGAAGAATGCCGGAGCCACCTATCAAAGAGCGATGAACCTGATATTCCATGATCTTCTGGGAGTCGTACTGGAGGTATATATTGATGACGTGGTGGTTAAGTCGGACGGCGAGTCAAATCACTTGGCCGACTTGCGGCTGGCGTTTGAAAGAATGAGGAAGTACGGGCTCAAGATGAATCCTTTGAAGTGTGCCTTTGGCGTGTCGGCTGGGAGATTCCTTGGTTTCATCATACATGAACATGGCATAGAAGTTGATCCGGCAAAGATTGAAGCCATCCAGAAGATACAGGCGCCGGGTTGCAAAAATGACATGCAGAAGTTTCTGGGCAAGGTAAACTATTTGAGAAGATTCATTGCTAACTTGTCTGGAAAAGTTGATGCATTTACACAGATCCTTCGGCTCAAGAATGATGATGAATTCACCTGGGGGGCAAAGCAGCAAGAGGCGTTTGACAAGATAAAAACTTGCCTGTCTACTCCTCCAGTTCTCAGGAAGCCGGCTCATGGTCAACCTTTCCGGCTTTATATTGCTGCTGAGGACAAAGTGATCGGAGCTGCCTTAACTCAGGAAGCCGAAGGACAAGAGTACATCATCACTTATCTGAGTAGACGTTTGCTGGATGCCGAGTCAAGGTACAGCTTTGTAGAAAGGTTGTGTTTGTCTCTTTACTTTGCCTGCACCAAATTGCGACATTATCTGCTATCCAGTGAATGCAAAGTCTTTGGTCAGACCGATGTTCTCAAACACATGATACAAAGGCCGATTCTTAGTGGGCGAATCGGCAAGTGGGCGTACG
The DNA here is from genome assembly GCA_947311845.1 of Poa pratensis. Classification (NCBI taxonomy): domain Eukaryota; kingdom Viridiplantae; phylum Streptophyta; class Magnoliopsida; order Poales; family Poaceae; genus Poa; species Poa pratensis. The sequence goes on along the minus strand of CAMZMU010000092.1, from coordinate 38,271,193 downwards.
GGTTGATTGAATATGATTTGGCTTATGAACCACTAAAATCTATGAAAGGCCAAATTGTAGCTGACTTTATTGTTGAACATCGGATTGACCTGGAGGAAGAAGCCGGCTTAAATATTGTGTCGGCTGTACCGTGGAAGCTTTATTTTGACGGCTCAGTCTGCAGCAGCGGACAAGGAGTTGGCATTGTGTACATCTCACCACACGGTACTGTTTTTGAAGCCTCTTGTCGTCTTGACTATTTATGCACTAACAATGAAGCCGAATACGAAGCACTTCTATTCGGGCTAGAAATATTGGTGGACGCAGGGGTAACTCATGTCGAGGCATATGGAGATTCGTTGCTTATTGTCCAGCAAGTGGCCAAGATTTGTCAATGCAACAGCGGGTCTCTCAACATTTATCTTGATAGATGCCTGGATATGATTTCAACGTTGGATTATTTCCACATATCTCATGTTCCTAGGCAAGACAATTGGCTTGCGAATGAGTTGGCACAACAGGCATCTGGCTATCACGTCAGTCGTGGTTTATTCTTTATCAAGGAACAGCCAACAACTCATGTTGCCAACTTGGAGGAAGCCAGTCAGGAAGCCGGCTTGTTGGAGCCGGCTAAGGAGAAAGCCAAACAGGAAGCCGGCTTGTTGGAGCCGGCTAAGGAGGAGTCAAGTGACAACTTGGCGGACGACTGGAGACAACCTTATATTGACTATTTACAAGATCCAAGTCGAAAAACAGACAGAGCAGTTCGGCGCCTAGCTCTCAAGTATACATTGGTGGATGCCGCCTTATATCGCCGAACTGCCGATGGTCTTCTTCTAAAGTGCTTGAATGAAGACGAAGCTAGAGTTGCCATGGGAGAGGTACATGATGGTTTATGTGGAACACATCAGTCGGCCCACAAGATGAAGTGGATGCTCAGGCGAGCAGGTTTTTATTGGCCGACAATGATCAATGACTGCTTCAGATATTACAGGGGATGTGAAACCTGCCAGAAGTTTGGAGATATTCAGTTGGTGCCAGCTTCACCTCTTAATCCAATTATAAAACCGTGGCCTTTCCGGGGTTGGGCGCTTGACTTTGTCGGCATGATCCATCCGCCTTCATCCAAGGGGCATCGGTTCGTATTGGTGGCTACTGATTATTTCACCAAGTGGTCTGAAGCAGTACCTCTCAGAAACATGACCCACAAGGAGGTGATCCAGTTTATTACAGAACATATCATCCATCGATTCGGCATTCCGCAGACTCTTACCACAGATCAAGGTACTTCCTTCATGGCTAAGGAGGTGAAGCAATTTGCCGAATCACTTGGAATCAAGATGCTCAGTTCATCTCCCTACTATGCACAAGCCAACGGACAAGCCGAGTCAAGCAATAAAATCTTGGTCAAATTGATCAAGAAGAAGGTACAGGATCATCCAAGGAGGTGGCACGAGGTACTGTCCGAAGCATTGTGGGCGCACAGGATCTCAAGGCATGGAGCAACCAAGGCAACTCCTTTTGAGTTGGTGTATGGACAAGAAGCCGTTTTGCCAGTAGAAGTGAATCTGGCTGCCTTGAGGCTTGCTAAGCAAGATGACTTGTCGGCTGAAGACTACTGCAGCTTGATGATGGACAATGTTGATGAAGTAGCCGACAAGCGTGTTATTGCCTTGCGAGAAATTGAGAAGGAAAAGTTGCGGGTGGCAAAAACTTACAATAAGAAGGTCCGGCTAAAAGACTTTCAAATTGGCGACTTGGTCTGGAAAGTTATATTGCCAGTTGGCTCTAGAAGCCGGAAATTTGGCAAATGGTCCCCAAACTGGGAAGGGCCGCTGCGAGTCGCGAGAATAGTACCCGGCAACTCTTATCTGGTGGAGACATTGGAAGGCAGCATGTTGCCTCGAGCTATCAATGGGAAATACTTGAAGAAATTCCACCCGAGCGTGTGGCAAACTGCATGAGTTGCACGTATGGCCGATATACATATATCGCCCTTAGCATATGGCCGATGAGCTTAAGCATCGCCCTTAGACAAAAACTTCTACATTGAATATTTTCTAGTACGCAAGCTCTACTAGAAAACAGGGGGGCATGTGTTAGCACCCGTTTTTGGCAGATTGCCAGTTTCAGGTTCAAGGAGGATTTGGCGGCTTAAAGAAGGCAACAAAGAAGGCTAAAATGGTGATCTGGGAAGCTTTCCAGGAAAAGATGGCCGGAAGAAGGCTGCCAATAATCCGGCAACCGGAACAAGGCGGAAGCTGGATTCGGGAGTGCGAAGTTGCCTGAAGACATAGCGAGCTAAGTCAAAGGAAGCAATAAAGGTGGCTGAAAAGAAGCCAACTTTGTCAACACAAGGTGGCAAAAAGGAAGTCAATGTTGTCAAGACAAGGCGGCAGAAAAGAAGTCAACATTGTCAAGACAAGACGGCATAAAGCCAACTTTGTCAAATACAAGCCGGCAAGTCAACTTTCCACCGATCAAGGCAGAAAAATAGAAGACAACTTTCAAGGTCAAGATCAAGGCGGAAAACGAGAAGACAACTTTCTAAGATCAAGGCTGGAAAATGGGAGGCAACTTTCTAAAAGAAGCCGGACAGAAATCCGGGTCTAATACGAAGCCGATCAAGATATCTCGTCTCTAAGAAAGAAGGCAAGTTTGAAGCCAATACGGAAGGGAAAAAGGCAACTTTCCAGTAGCCAGCAAGTTGGAAGCCAGTACGGAAGGCAAAAGGCAACTTTCCGAAGTAGCCAACAAGTTTGAAGCCAACGTTGCCGGCCAAAAGTTGCCTATTTTAGAGATGGATTCGACTTAGACTATGATTTGTAAGCCTTGTAGAAGTCCATTACTTGTACGGGAAGTCCAGCCGCCTCATATATATGTGAGAGGTGACGGCCGATTGAAATTAAGCAAACAATCGACAACCTATCAATACAACCTACTTTTATCTCCTCAAACCCTTGTTTATGCTTCCGTTGTTCGGCGACTTCATCTAGATTTCGCCGGGTATCGAAAACCGAGCTGAGAGCGGCCAAGTCCGGCTTAGTTCAGCCAATCGTCGCCGGCTTCCTCAGACGGGGCTTCCCGAGGGGCTGGGGCGTCTGGTCTAAAAAGCGCCTGCTTGCTGTCTTGCGTATCGCGCTGGAAGCAGGCCTCCCGCGGGGCGAGTTGCGGAGTATCTCCCCCGGCACCGCGGGTACACGAGGACGTGTTCGTGTGACGCGTTTCGAGCGCAACACAGGTAATGGCATCGGAAACTTAATGCAGCTATAGGATACTGTAATCCAATAAACTTGACATTTGGAACCGCATGCAATATTATAGTGGAGAAAATGTTTGCGGAATGTAGGATAAGACATGCTCAGAGGGGGGATTACGCTTGCCTTGCTGATATGGCTGGTAGTACGGATCGTCACGAGACTGTGGTGTCACTTCCACTCCTTGATCTACCGATGCACAAACAACACCGGAAGAACAATCAATCACCACACAAGCTTTAACAGATGCAATGCGCAAACACATGATGACATTTTAAATCCCCGGGAGGAGGATGATTCAACTATTCAAATTAAACGGAGTTCGGATGCTTAGTGGGGCGCATCTCGAATATTCCGTGGATTTAAGCAATATAGCATAATTATTTGTTAATTAGGATAGTTGAAACCCTAGGGTTAACTTGCCGATGAAATGACATGATCAGATGCAATTGCAAGGTTTAGATTATTAGACAGGCATGAAGAAGATGCTTCTGGATAGCTCACAATTTATAATTATTATGGTATTTTACACACCATTTCCTGATTGACCAAATAAAAGTTATTACATTTAAATTCCTCTTGTAAATTAGGTCCTTTTACAACTTATGTTCAACAACAAGTGAAACCAGTTGTTTAGATTTGGAAAGAGATGAAATTGGAACTTTATTAGCTACTGAACAATTTCGGAATATCCGATTGGTTTTGACTCGGAAATTCCGGTCGAAGCAGCTCTCGAAAAAAAATTTGGCTAAGGACCAAGAGCTTCCTCGTACTGGTATAATTCGGAAATTCCGAACTCTGCAAAAATCGGATTATCCGATGGCTACGAGGAGGTGAAAATCTTTCTAAGGACCAACACCGAGCTCGCACTGGCGTGAATCGGAAAATCTGAATTCTTCGGCTCCGGATTATCCGAGCAACAGGGCGAGCACGGCGGCGCGTGGCAGCACGCGTGTGACGGCGACCTACGGCTAGGGAGAGAGGGAGAAGAGGTATAGAAGTGCGTGGTGCTCACCCTCGACCCTTGGGAGAGACGGCGAGGTTGGAGACGGACCACGACGGCGGAAATCGGGCGGCGGAGCTGCGGAGGGCAGTGGCGAAGTAGGGGACGGCGCTCGCGATTTCCCGCGCCCCAGCTCGATTCTTTCGGCGGAGATGGAGAGGATGACGAGGTAAAGATTTATGCGGTCTCCGTTTCGCTCGAGGCGAGCTCAAACCGCGGCGGCGACGACAGGCATGGCAGCTCGGGTACGAGCTCGAGGGGGAGAAGAGGGGAACGAGGGAGTAGGTGCGCGAGGGAGTAGAGGAGCAGGTGGAGCTCGTGGTCTGGCTCTCCTTGCAGTGAAGAGGCAGAGAAGGGGGCCCCGGCGCGGGCGTGCGCGCGGCAGGAGCACGGCGGCATGGCCACGGCGCTGTGGCGCCAGTGCCAGGAGAGAGACGACGGCGATTTTCGAAAAAAACCCCTGCAATAATTGTTTCCCTCACGGATAGGTCCCTCTTCTGTTTTAAATTAAAACCTTTTAAAACCAGCACACTTAGGAGATTTAATTGAGGCACTTACACCTTCTAGAAAAATATGAAATAATTGGTGTAGCCTTTTCATACCATGTGGAAGCTCCACAAAAATTGCTGCCTAAAAATAAAATAGTTTGGTAACACTTTGTTCATAGGTTTCAATTATGGCAATTTTCTAAATTCCCCAAATTATAATCTTTTAGGAATTTTCGAGCAAAACCAAAATAGTATTTTGAACTCTTGGAACTTCCTTGACAAATATAAGATGTCAAAGTATTTTTGTTTGCAAGTTTGAGTGCCTTCATTAATTTGAAATTTGTTAGCGCAAGTTTGGCAGTTTATTTTTAGGTGGTGCCAAACCACAACAATTCCCTAGCAACACAACAATTCCCTAGCAACAATTCCCTAACCAGAAGTTAGAGGTTGCCATTGATTCACTATGATGCATGGATGCCATGATGCAATGAACACAAAAGTGGAAAAATTACACAGGTTTTTAGGTTCTCAGTTTTGGGCTGTTACATGTTGCCAAGGGCCGTCTGCACCACATCAATGCTGAAGAAGCCGAGGAAGCGCCAGATGTTGTGCTGGGTACATTTCTTGTCAACCCAGTACCTGCAACTGTCCTGTTTGATTCTGGTGCGACCCATTCCTTTGTCACTAAGGTGTTTGTCGCTAAGGGAGGTTTAGTAGAAAGCTTCCTAGTTAAACCTATGAGTATTCAAATCCCTGGCTCCACCCTAGAAACCAAGAGGTTTTGCCCCAATACCCCCATAGAGGTCGGAAGTGAAAAATTTGCAGCTGACCTAATCATTCTAGGAACCCAGGGCATAGATGTGATACTTGGTATGAATTGGTTAGCCAAGTTTCAAGGCCGTATCGACTGCGCCAGGCGAGTTGTTTCCCTCACTTCTGAGAATGGAGTTGAAGTGGAGTATGTGTCTGAAACCAACCATTCCCAACCAGGCTGCCATGAGGGCATAGCTCGACCAACCTTAGATGAGATTCGTGTTGTTCACCTATTCCGAGATGTTTTCCCTGAAGAATTGCCGGGTATGCCACCAGACCGGGATATTGAGTTCATAATTGAACTTATTCTGGGAACAACCCCTATATCCCAGAGACCATACCGGATGAATCCAGAAGAACTAGTTGAGTTGAAGAAGCTGTTGGCTGATATGCTCAGCAAAGGTCTTATTCGCCCAAGCGCTTCACCTTGGGGATCGCCCATTATTTTTGTGGACAAGAGAGCCGGTACCACACGCCTGTGTGTGGATTATCGCAAGCTAAATGACGTGACCCTTGAAAACAAGTACCCTCTTCCCAAGATCGAGGATCTATTCGATCAGATGAACGGAGCCCGAGTCTTTTCAAAGATTGATCTTCGGACAGGATATCATCAGTTGAAAATCCGAGAGTCAGACATTCCCAAGACCGCCTTCACCACCCGTTACGGTTTGTTTGAATACACCGTGATGTCTTTTGGTCTGACCAATGCCCCAGCCTATTTCATGAATCTCATGAACAAGATTTTCATGGAGTACCTCGACAAGTTCGTGGTAGTATTCCTCGACGACATCCTTATCTACTCCAAGACCGAAGAAGAGCATGCTGAACACCTGCGTCTAGTTTTGGAAACCCTCCGAGAACACCAGCTGTATGCCAAGCTTAGCAAGTGTGAGTTTTGGCTTAGCGAAGTGGCATTTCTCGGTCATGTCATCTCTGCTGGAGGAATTTCTGTTGAGCCAGAGAAGATTAGAGCCATCGTGGATTGGAAAGCCCCCACTACTGTGACTAAAATCCGAGAATTCCTTGGACTAGCGGGTTATTACCGCAAGTTCGTTGAAGGATTCTCCAGTATAGCCAAACCCGTGACCCAACTATTGAAGAAGGACCAGAAATTTGAATGGACCCAGAAGTGTGAAGATAGTTTCCAAGAGTTGAAGAAGGGACTGACCTCAACCCCAGTTTTAATTATGCCAGGCGTCACCAAGAGTTTCGACGTGTATTGCGATGCATCACGCCTCGGACTTGGTTGCGTTCTGATGCAAGAAGGCAAGGTTGTGTCGTATTTGTCTCGGCAATTGCGACCGCATGAAGAGAATTACCCAACCCATGATCTGGAGTTAGCTGATGTTGTTCTTGCTCTTAAGACGTGGCGTCCCTATCTTGCGGGACATCACTACGAGATCTATACGGATCATAAGAGTTTGAAGTATATCTTCTCCCAGAAGGAGTTAAACCTACGACAGAGGAGATGGATGGAATTAATCAAGAATTATGATATTGGAATCCATTACCATCCCAGAAAGGCCAATGTAGTTGCCAATGCCCTTAGTCGCAAGCCTTGCAACCTGAATGCCCTGATCCAAACCGAACAACTAGCCTTGTTTAAGGAGTTCGAAGATTTCAGACTAGAGCTTGTTAGCCATGGTTATCTCGCCAATTTAGAGTTAGCCCCAACCCTGATGGATCAAATTAAGGAAGCCCAGAAAGGTCATGAAAGTATTGAAGGAATTAAAAAGAAGATTTCTTCCGGCAAAGCACCCTGTTTTGCGGAAGATGCTGAAGGAGTGCTGAAATTCAATGGCCACATCTGTGTGCCCAATGTCAAGGAACTTAAGGAGTTAATTCTGGCAGAAGCCCATGAGACCCCTTATTCAATCCACCCCGGCGGAACCAAAATGTACCAAGACCTTCGTGAGAGATTTTGGTGGCACGGAATGAAGCGAGAGATTGGTTCTTTCGTGGCCAAGTGTGATATCTGTCAGCGAGTCAAGGCTGAACATCAGCGACCCGCTGGATTGCTTCAACCTTTGAAAATTCCTGAGTGGAAATGGGATGAAATTGGAATGGATTTCATCACCGGACTTCCAAGATCCAACCGAGGCCATGATTCAATCTGGGTCATCATTGATCGACTGACCAAGGTTGCTCATTTCGTTCCCGTCAAGACCACTTACACCGGAGCTCAGTTAGCAGACTTGTATATTTCTAGAATAGTAAGCATGCACGGTGTCCCTAAGAAGATTGTATCTGACAGAGGCACCCAATTCACTTCAAGATTCTAGAAAGCCCTTCACGAAGCCCTCGGAACCAAGTTTTTTTTTTGACAACCCTCGGAACCAAGTTAGCATTTAGCTCAGCTTATCATCCCCAGACCGGAGGCCAAACTGAGCGAGTGAATCAGATATTAGAGGACATGCTTCGTGCATGTGTTCTATCCTATGGTTCCAAGTGGGAAGATTGCCTACCATTTGCAGAGTTCTCCTACAACAATAGTTACCAGTCTAGTCTGCAAATGGCCCCTTTTGAAGCACTTTACGGCAAGAAGTGTCGTACCCCTCTGAATTGGTCCGACACCGGAGAAGGCAAATTGTTTGGGCCAGATACCCTCCGTGAAGCTGAAGAACAAGTTCAACTTATTCGCGAGCGTCTCAAAACTGCCCAATCCCGTCAGAAGAGCTACGCTGATCCCAAGCGTCGCGATGTCACCTTCAGTGTCAGAGATTATGTCTATCTCCGAGTGTCCCCACTCAAGGGAATGCAGCGTTTTCATGTCAAAGGGAAATTAGCGCCAAGATATATTGGACCCTTCAAAATCCTTGCTCGCCGAGGAGAAGTATCTTATCAACTGGAGTTGCCCCAAGAGTTATCGGAATTTCATGATGTCTTCCACATTTCTTTGCTCCGGAAGTGACTTGAAGTTCCCGACCAGCCCGATATTTTTAAGAACATCGATCACCACTCCATCGACCTGAACCATGACCTGACGTATCGTGAGAGACCCCTCAAGATTCTCGACGAAGATGTTCGTGTTACCCGGAGGCGCGCGATCAAGTTCTACAAAGTCCAGTGGACTAACCACTCTGAAGAAGAAGCAACTTGGGAACGCGAAGACTACCTTAGAAGCGAATTCCCAAACCTCCTTAGTACCTAAGCCTAGCAAATCTTGGGACGAGATTTATTTTAAGGGGGAAGGATCTGTAACATCCCAAAAATATTAACAAGTATTATAATTCCAAAAATGTGGGCCAACAAAAACTTTTGCTAATTTTATGTGTGTTGGTTATGTATTGTTGCTTGTGATAATTATTTCTTGTTGGTTGTGTTGGTTGTTTGCTCTAATTAAAAACTTGAAGAAAAGAAAAGAAATAAAAACAAAAGTTAAAACAATAAAAACTATGTGACAAGTGTCACACCATTTCTCCAAGGGAGAACTCCATTTCTCTTCAAAACAAAATTAAGAGGAGTGATAAGTGATCACTCTCAAATTATTCCCCAACTTTCCCTCTTCAAATAATATTTCCAAAAATCTCAAATTAAAATCAACATCTTTCTTTATCTTATTCAAATCACAAAATGTGCTATGATGCACTTGACAACTAAATGATTAAACAGCACCACAATTCTTGAGAAACATAGGTGAAGCAAATTATAGAAATAAATTTTAGAAATAAGAAATTAAATTTGGTTCAAGCATTTCATCGAGCACATGGTGGCAGTGCATGTTCTTCCCAAATCCCTCTCCAATCCGAGATCAATTTGATCGATTTCGATCAAATTGATGCAAGCCACTGCCTCCATTCGATTTCTCTCATCTCTCTCACTTCACCGCGCCCGCCGGAGCCGAAGAATTTGGTCGGGGAGACGGAGAGGAGCACCGCCAGGGACAGCCGCCCGCGCACCACGTCGCCGTGGTCACCACTGTTGAAGAAGGAGGTGTCGACACCGTGGAGACCCCGCACCGTGCCCCCTCTCTCCCTCGCTCTTCTGCTCCAGGAGGCACTCCAACATCAGCACCACTGCACCCACAGACGCCCCCATCGCACGCGCCCGTGCTCGCCGCTCGCCATGGCCGACACGAGGACATCGCGGTCGACTCGGCGCTCCACTGCACCCGCCGCCGCGTGGCCGCGCCCAGACGTTCCCGAGCTCGCCAGCGGCCCCCCAGACAACCAGCCGCGATCTCTCCTGCCCCCTGGACTGCGCGTGAACCTCGACCACCATGGACCGAAGCTCCGCGCTTAAATAGAGCACCCGAGCTCTCGTTCTCTCCACACTCCACCACTCCCTCTCCCTTGCTCCACCTTCACTTGTGCACCGCCAGGAGGGCGGAGCCATAGCTGCGAAGCCACTGCCGCCCGTGACCATCTTCGAGCTCGCCGTGTCTGATGTTGAAGACGAACACGACCACGTCGTGCTGCCCTCTCTTTCTCTCCTCTCTGGCCCGCACTCTCTACTCCATTAGCACCGCACTCACCCGCCTCTGTTTCCTCTCTGGTCCGTGCCCAGGAGCGACGCAGGAAGCTCGCCGGAGTCCGTGCTGGACTGAGGAAGCTGCGAAGCTCGTCGCCGACGCTAGGAGCCTCCCCAGCAAGCACGAGTCCACCCAGAAGCTTCCCCGAGCCTCCGCCATCGTTCTGCATCATCTCCACAAGCCCCAAGCCACCCTAGGTGAGCCTCCGACCATCCTCGCCGTCGCTGGCACGGCGGCGCCGCCCAGAAATGGTCGTCGTCGTTCGCAGCCTCCGTAGACCATTAGATCTTTGATCAACGGTAGCATACCCCTTCGTTTAGATAAGACACTGGTAAGTCGGCCCCGCTGTCATAACTTTAAAATTTATCCAGCGCGCGCACCGTTCTAGTTGAGTCACTGACGAGTGGACCCCACCCGTCAGGATTCTGAACATTATCCAGAACAGAAGCTTTTCTAATTTAATTTTCCCTGGAATTTCAATACTACACTGAACTTTGAAATGCAATATCTCGAGAAATATAAGTCCAAATAAATCAAATCAAAATGTTCTGGAAAGCTTATGAAATTGTTTAACCAACCCAAGTGGATTCATCTCATTTGGATTAATCATCAAAAAGTAGTATTAAAAATGCCACAGAAGGTTTGAAACCTAAACTTGTTTGTTTCTGAAATCTATTAATCCAAATGATGCCAATCCAATTTTGCTACCTTAGTATAGTGATCACTTAGCTTTCCTAATTTTTGTAGCATTAATTAATCAATGTTAATTGTTTAGCATTTGGATTACATTTAGCAAACCTTTCTGAACTAAAACAATTATAAATGTTTAATGGTTAATCCAAATGAACTAGAACCAATTTTGTCAGGTCACATTTAGTCATGGTTAGTTACCCCTAAAAGGATTTAATTTTTGGATCAACATAACATAAGTTATAGCCAAAACTTGGTTAATAAGTTTCTGGATTAAAACAATTATGTAGGGAGTTTGGTAACTCCAATTAATCCAAATCAAATTGTTTTGTCTTCTACACATCAGTAGCTTTCTGTAGAAATTTAGTTTGTATTTTTGTGACCAACAAAACTCAAGTAATGCATTTAAACATGAATCACTAGCTTCTGCCATATTTAAGATATAAATAAATTATGGTTAATTCAATTAAGTTGAAACCAAATTGTATTGCTTTGTGTGTGCAGTAGCTATTTGTAATGTTTAAGATTGTTATGTTGTGATGCTTGCTTGAGTAGCATAGTGATTGTTTGTATTTGTTTGTTTATTAATTAGACGAGAGCGTTGTCGGAATTATTGAGGAAGGAGAGTTTGTTGAACCAGAAGATCAAGACCAAGGTCAATTTGTCGAGCAAGGCAAGCTACTCCCTGAGCTTGCACCCCACATATATATGCATCTAGTTTGATAACATGATTTACTCTTAAGTCAAAGATTTTGAAAACCTTTTACAAAAAGTATATGAAAGATTATTTTGCCACCTATGTAGAAGTATAAGATAGTTTATGTAAAATTATAGGATGGGAAAATAAATATTGTTTCTTTAAAGCTCCATTGGAAATACTTGTGTGGTTATGGACTGCCGAGATGTCGGTGTTGAGATAAAGAAATGGAGAATGGTGATGTTCTATGAAAAATGCACATTGTGTCCTAGTATGATGACGACCAATCCTACCCTGTGCAACCACACTTACCCACATATGGGCAAGGGCGTAGTCAGATAGTTTGCTCGTATTAGTATGGGATGCTTCAACAACGGAGATGACTCCATTCCATGAGGGGATGGTTTGGTGACCTACCCCTGACCTGGGTCCTCTTAAGAGAAGTCTGCCAACAGAGTTGGTATGAGTGTATTGGAGAAAGAGGATTGAAGACGCCACCTTTGGGTCGCCGGGCAGAACTATGAGTCCTCACACTTAGATTCTGACGGGCTGGGTTAAGTGTTGATGGAATGTGTCATAGCAGCAGGGTCCTATACTAGCATGAGCAAAAGGACAGGCTATGGTCGGTGACTCAACTTCGCATACACCTTGTATGACGGGACGTGGCTGACACGATGAGTTACCAGATGGGTGTGGGAAAAGCGTGCTACCTCTGCAGAGTGTAAAAACTATTCGAATAGCCGAGTTCTCGGATATGGACAGTTGGGAGGCTGTCCTAAGACCATGTGCAAGTTTTTGAAAAGCTTTGAGTTTGAGAAAGTAAATGAAGTGGTAAATGTTGGATACAACCATACCAATGGATCGGTATGTGCTTGTTGGATGCAAATGGACCATGATGGGCTATGGTCGAGGAAAAGGAGGAGTTTGGGAGAAATAAATCAAATGGCAATTTATGGGAAGAAAGTTATAAAATTCTTCTTACCTTTTTCAATAAAGATATAGAGATGTTTTCAATAAATAAAAGTTGGGAAAATAAATAAAACTAGTGCATTCTCATGTTGGGGTAGTTTGCGAGTACAATTCCAATTGTACTCATATTGGTTTCGTCCCTGGCTATTGTCATAGCCAGATTACGAGGAGCATTACGCTGAGGAGGAGTATGGTGACTTCTACGCGAACTAGGGATCTCCATGTCAGGGATGTAACCCCGGGTATCCCATAGACGATGGTCTGGTCGGGTCACTAAAAGAAAGATACAGGAAATAAATGAATAGAGGATAAAGAAAAAGGCCAAAAAGGCAGCACGGGCCGATTTGGTGCTGCCCAGGCCGCCAGCCTTGGCTGGGCCGAGTTAAGGCCACAGCCTCGGAGCCTCGGAGCAGGCCGAGATGCGCCCTCCAGCCACGGCTGGGCCGGGTTGCCCGCCAGCCTCGGTTGGCCCGAGATCTCCAACGCCGACCCCTAGCCTCGGCTCGGCCTCGCGTCACCGCTCACCTCGGCTGGACCTCGCCTCGGCTGGGCCGAGTTCGCCGCGCCTCGGTCGGGCTGGCATATCCTCAGCCCCGGAGTGGGCCGACATCTGCTTAGTCGGGCTGGGTCGAGATGGCCACTCCCCGGATGGATCGGCATCTCCTAGCATCGGTGGGCTGAGGCCTTCTTACCTCGGTCGGGTCGGCTGCTCCAGCCTCGGGCGGGCCGAGTTCTGCGCCTCGGAGCAGACCGCCGCCTCCCTGCTGGGCTTGGCCGCATCGACCGGGTGCCAGACCGGATCACTGCCCCAGCCGGGTCACCCCTGCTGCCCCTCCGATCACTCCGCTACCTCGGCCTCTTCTCCAACCTCTACATCAACCTCCCGGGATAGCTGTCTCATGTGTACCTCAACATCAACTTCCTTGACGAGTACCAGATACTCTGCCAGAAGATCCAGAAGAAAGACGCAAGAAGACAAACCGAGGACAGAGATAAGACAGGCCATGCCCATCCTGGACGTGACTGAGCATGGCTACAGAGCGCGGTACAGTACCAGCATGACGTGCCAACAGTGCTGACAAGACCCTAGTGGTCACCTCAGCTACAGTGTGTTGTACCGTGTGTGGGCCGCACCTTGTCCCCTGGGCTCTCTACATAAGGAGCACCAGGGGGATTGCTCTCCTCAGCCCTGGGCGGCTCATTTCCCCCCTGGCTCCTTTCTTCCTCTAGCACTAGCACTAGTTCTTCCTCATAGAAATAGCCAAATACTGGAAAGAGATACCCAGCTCAAGGAGCATCTTTGTAGCTCTCGTGTGCAGCTCCTTATAGTCAGACAGGCAGGAGTAGGGGCTTTACCTCCTCACGAGGTCCCTGAACCTGGGTAGATCATGTATGCTTTTGTGTCTTCCGTGTGCGCTCCTTAGCGCGCTATCCCTCCCCGAATCTTCTAGCGTCCATCGGCCCCAAACTTAAGCCTACCCCTAGGTATCTGTTGTTCAATGCGACGACAGTTGGCACCCACCGTGGGGCTGGTAGTGGCGCTTGCTGGATCAAATTCGGACGGGACCTTCTTCATTAACTCGGGGACTCAACATCACCATTATCCCCCGTGCTCTAGCTTGCCGCCGTAAGCAGAGGTTGGCGCAGCCTCCACCAACGGTCATCCTCAACAGATCTCGGGTAACTGCCTTTCGATGGCTCGGCTCATGTCAGTTCTATCGATCCAGTCTGCACCAACAATGCTCCGTGAGTATTTTCCTTGGTACCACGCACTGTTAGTTAATCTCGAAAGTTACTCGAGGACTGCCCCTTCGTACCTTGCGTAGTTGTTTTCCCCGGGAACGAGATGTCGTGACCCGGGGACTGGCCGGACCGTCGAGTTTGGTTTTTCTCCTGGATAAGAGAAGTGACTCGGGGACTCGGTTGAAACCGAGTCTGCTTTCTAAGTGCATAGTGTTTGCTGCTAGATTTATTTTACCGACGTATGCTAGAGCTAATTTCCTCTGTTAGTAGGATTGTTGTTCCCTCAAAATATTCATTATGTATATGCTTGAACTAACGTTGAAAGGTGGTGTCGGTTTTACCGATAGAATATTCATCACCAAGACCATGGTGATTTTGGTCATCTCGGATTCATCTTATATTCATTGTGGCTTCAGAGCATATCGCGGGTAATCCTTGGTATCGGCTTGCCGAGTTATAAATGGCATATCATCCCAAGTTACCGCTTATGTCGGCAGATCAGAATATCACAGCACAATATCCCCAGATCGCCGTTTATTTCAGTTGGCCAAAGTATCGTGGCATCATGCAATATCCCCAGATCGCCGTTTATTTTGGTTGGCCAGAATGTCACGGCATCATCCCGTATCTCAGATCACCGTTTATTTCGGTTTGCCAAAAATATCACGGCATCTCTCTCATATCATCAAGTATCTCATGATTGCTGTCTTTACCAGCTTAACCGATTAACATGGTTCTTCAGTTATCCCAGTTTGCCAGAGTATTATAGCATCGCTATCCCGGTTCAGGGAGTCGAGGAGTATCCCGACTCACTGAGCATGATGTGTTGAGAGATATCTCAAACCGACATAAGGCAAGTGCCCATGATGGCAAAATGCCAGTTCCGCCAATAAAGGCTATATGCTGGTTCAGCTAAGGCTGCCAGCATATCTTTACGGTAAAAACCAGCATAAGGCAAGTGCCCATGATGGCAAAATGCCAGATCAGCCAATAACAGCTATATGCTGGTTCCGCTAAGGCTGCCAGCATATCTTTACGATAAACGCCCAAAGTGGCTAAAAACCGACATATGACAGCGCCCAAGCAGGCAATATGTCAAACTTGCCAATGTCGGCAAAGACATCAATATGTGACAATGCCCATCTAGGCCATATGTCAAATGTGCTCACATGTCGGCAACGTAAAAATAATGATGATGCCCATGTAGGCAAGATACTGTTTATATGGAGATTTTGACATTGCTATTTGGTTTTGAAAGTCTGTGCGCGACTCTGCGAGTCCCCCACAGCCTCGGGGACTAATGTCGGGGATGTAACCCTGGGTATCCCATAGACGATGGTCTGGTCGGGTCACTAAAAGAGAGATACAGGAAATAAATGAATAGAGGATAAAGAAAAAGGCCAAAAAGGCAGCACGGGCCGATTTGGTGCTGCCCAGGCCGTGAACCTCGGCTGGGCCGAGTCAAGGCCACAACCTCGGAGCAGGCCGAGATGCGCCCTCCAGCCTCGGCTGGGCCGGGTTGCCCGCCAGCCTCGGTTGGCCCGAGATCTCCAACGCCGACCCCCAGCCTCGGCTGGGCCGAGTTCGCCGCGCCTCGGTCGGGCCGGCATATCCTCAGCCTCGGAGTGGGCCAACATCTGCTCAGTCTCGGACGGACCGAGACGGCTCATCTCGGCTGGGCCGAGATGGCCACTCCCCGGATGGACCGACATCTCCTAGCATCGGTGGGCCGAGGCCTTCTTACCTCGGTCGGGTCGGCTGCTCCAGCCTCGGGCGGGCCGAGTTCTGCACCTCGGAGCAGACCGCCGCCTCCTTGCTGGGCTGGGCCGCATCGACCGGGTGCCAGACTGGATCACTGCCCCAGCCGAGTTACCCCTGCTGCCCCTCCGATCACTCCGCTACCTCGGCCTCTTCTCCAACCTCTACATCAACCTCCCGGGATAGCTGTCTCCTGTGTACCTCGACATCAACTTCCTTGATGAGTACCAGATGCTCTGCCAGAAGATCCAGAAGACAGACGCAAGAAGACAAACCGAGAACAGAGATAAGACAGGCCATGCCCATCCTGGACGTGACTGAGCATGGCTACAGAGCGCGGTACAGTACCAGCATGACGCGCCAACAGTGCTGACAAGACCACAGTGGTCACCTCAGCTACAGTGTGTTGTACCGTGTGTGGGCCGCACCTTGTCCCCTGGGCTCCCTATATAAGGAGCACCAGGGGGATTGCTCTCCTCAGCCCCGAGCGGGCTCATTTCCCCCCTGGCTCCTTTCTTCCTCTAGCACTAGCACTAGTTCTTCCTCATAGAGATAGCCAAATATGGAAAGAGATACCCAGCTCAAGGAGCATCTTTGTAGCTCTCGTGTGCAGCTCCTTATAGTCAGACAGGCAGGAGTAGGGGCTTTACCTCCTCACGAGAGCCCTGAACCTGGGTAGATCGTGTGTGCTTTTGTGTCTTCCGTGTGCGCTCCTTAGCGCGCTATTCCTCCCCGAATCCTCTAGCGTCCATCGGCCCCAAACTTAAGCCTACCCCTAGGCATCTGTTGTTCAATGCGATGACACTCCATAAGTTAGCTGCCTGTCGGGTCGATGTTAGGATGGGTCTATCTACTACTCCGTAGCTTCCGCTGAATGTTTTGGTTTGGCCCTTGAAGGCAACTTTGTAAGGACTTGGTCTGTATGGCCATTTATGTAAGACTTTAATTCGGTACTATAATGGATGTAAACTTTGATATTCAGTTCGGATTATGTACAACGACAGACTGATCACGGGATCATTGTGTTAAGCATAATTGGATAATTCGGACAGCTAGTCCGGGGTGCCCACAAGAGCATCCCAGCAGCATCGCTAAACCCAAAGGATCCGAGCTCTGAACTCATGGGCCATCTCCCATGCACGTCACCTCACCAAGGACCTTGGTGCTTACTCTCCTCGTGAGACACACACGAGGAAACCTATGAGTGCGCATGAGTCGTACAACTATGCATCGCTTGTGGGTATGCTTCCTTGTCCAACGCAGGAAGTACGAGGCATCCTACAGGATCACGAGACTCCAAGGTCAGCCTCAGGCAACCCCAAGAGCAAAACACCTCGTCAGGGAACATGAGGCCCTCTACGAGACGAGCGTCTCTCAAAAAGCTAAGTAGAACTTGTTGAACTCCCCCTCGCTGGTCTCGTGCCCCTCGAGCTCCCCTTTTCTCTCTTATGCCTCATGGGCTGCTTGCACGTCAAACGTGGGGCTCCCGAGCATCGCGCCTCGAGAGCCCTTACCTCTCCAAGCCTTACGCACCCTCCGGCCTTGTCGAGCCCTGACTCCGACATACCGAGCGGCGGTGCCATTGCGCTGGGAGCAGGGTCCTTACGACGTAGAGCGAAAAAGACATGAACAAGGAGATAAAAGGCCTCCCGAGGGGCACCAACACTTACATGCAACATAGTTCTTACAAGCTAGTACAAATAAAAATAGCAAATCCTAAGGATAAGTTGTGCTTCAGGCACGTCTCGCCGTAGGAGCAACTCAAGCAACAAGGCCGCTATTATCCTCATCATCGGCAGCTTCGTCGCCGGCCTTCTCAGCGCCTTCTTTGCCACCTTCCTCCGGGACTTCAACCCTCTGGAAGCGGTGGACGAACCCCTCCACGTCCTGCCACACCTTAGCGTTCAGCTCTGCGGCGTGGCTCGACTCGACGGGCTCTGTCACGGTCTTGACCCGACCAGGCCGGTACATCCCAGGTACCGGTCAGCCAGGCTCCTCTCGAGGATATGATCGAGAAGCTGGCTGTGCCGGTAACCATCGGTACAGATGCTGCCCTGGCGGAGGCCGAGTTGGAGTCGCATTGTCAGAACCTGCATCAGGAGGCTCTCACGATGTCCCAGATAAGGAGGGAGTTCGAGATAACCTCCGTGAGTATAACAAGGCTCATGGTCTTACTCCGATAGCTACTCATCCTAGTCGCATAGAAGATGTGCGTAAAAGGGGTAGAGGCCTCAATGTCGAGATTGCTAGAGATGGTAGATCAAGTTCTAGTAGAACTCCTAGTCACATGTCGGCTGAAAAGCCCAAATATAGTTCCCCTGCTAAGACTCTTAGAGCTGCCGAGTCAGCAAGAGCCGAGTTATCTGGTTTATCCGGAGAAGCTCTCCGTAAGCAACAAGACCGGGTTAATGAGCTAGTAGGCGTTGCTGTGCGGCAAAATGAGGCCTATCTTAAGGCTAACACAGCTGCAGGTGGGTCCCAGATTGTTCACTCGGCTAAAGTAGCCAGTGAAAGATCTAAGGGGCAAGCTTCATCACCACATGTCGGTGGAGATCGTGACCGGAGTGTAAACTCCGGTAAAAACAAGCAGATACAGACATATGATCCGTCATATGCCGGAAAGCAGTTAGTCGGGCAAGGCAGTGCCGACCGGAGTAAAAGCAATCCCGGTCCGGGCAATCCAGATGCCGGAAAAGTTAACTCGGCTGGCCGAGGTTATCCACCTCGGTATCCGACACGAAATCCTGCCCGGCAGCAGCAGAATATCGAGCATGTTCAGCAGCCTCAAGGTGTTGACCAGGTGGCTAACCGTTATGATGATGGTTACTCGGCTATGGAGAGAGCCAGGTATCAGAGATATGAAGGTGCACTGGGATCCCGGCTGGGACCTCGCCAGTTGTCACCAAATGATGCACGCTACAAGTTGGACAGGATCTTTATGTCCGAGATGCTGGAAGAGCAAGGCCCGCCTGGCCCTGCAAGCTTTGGACCTCGGATCATGAGGGAACCCCCGGTGCCGCACTTTCAGTTGAACCGGGGCGCAAAGACATATGACGGCAGTACTAAGCCGGAAGACTGGCTGACCGATTACGTGTCGGCAGTGCATATCGCGGGAGGAAACCGCCGATGGGCGGTAAGGTATATCCCGCAAATGTTGGAAGGGCTAGCCCGGATCTGGCTGAACAACTTGCGAGAGGGCAGCGTTGACTGCTGGCTGGACTTTGAAGAAGCCTTCGTTAGCAATTTCTCCAGCACATACAAGAGGCCGAATCGTTCTCAGCAGCTTGCCATGTGCAAGCAGAGGGATGATGAAACTGACCAGGACTACTTGACCCGGTGGAGTACTGTTCGCAATTCCTGTGAAGGAGTTGTTGAGGCGCAGGCCATTTCATGGTTTGCTCAAGGGTGCCGACACGGCTCCATGCTCTGGCAGAAGTTGCAAAGGGAGATGCCGGCCACCTTGGCCGAGACAATCCGGATTGCGGATAGCTATGCACTGGGTGATCCGATGCAGCCCTTGCTGAACTCGGTGGAACCGAGTAGAAGATACCCGGTCAACAATGGACCCGGACCAGCCAGGCGAGGTGACCGCCAGGATTTCGGGATCAAGAGGAGAGAGGACCAGCCGGATTATCGGTACGGTTCAAATCAAGTTGCTGCAGTTGATCAAGATCAGCCAGGTGCCGGCAATAGCCAGTGTCTGAGGAACAGCGGTCCTACATGGGGCCAAAACCAGGATGGGAAGAGACCGTGGAGTGACCAGAGGAAGCCATTAACCTATGAGGCAATGCTGGATGGACCCTGCAGCTATCACACGCACGACCCCCGCAGGCCGGCTAACCATTCAACCCGGCAGTGCAACTGGTATCAGCGCACGTTGAAGGAAGGGGGAGGATCCAGAGGAAATCAGATGGGTGCACCTCAGAGACCTCCAACAGTACCGCTCACCGGGGCAAACAATGTTCCCGTGAATGCGCCTCCACCGAGGCCTGCAGCTCCGAGACCTGTGGATAACAGGAGAGGGCCAGAAAATGTTAACCAAGTGAATGTCAGAGGCAACAACAGCAATGCTGGTCCCAGCCGCCAGGGTGAATATCGCCAGGGTGAGTATAGAGAGGCTCATCAGAGCTATGTGGTCTTTGTGACCGAGCCAACTGACAAAAAGAGCCTGCACCAGCGTGCAATGGAGGTAAACGCGGTTATGCCAGCTGTGCCGAAGTATATGCACTGGTCTGATCAGGAGATCAGCTGGAGCATGAAGGACCATCCCCGGATCATGCCAAGCCCGGGAGGTTACGCTCTGGTGGTGGATCCGACATTCATTGGGCCCACCATCAATGTCAGGTTCACCCGAGTTCTCATTGAGAATGGGAGCAGCATCAACATCATGTATCGAGACACCATGGTGAAGATGGGTATCTCGGCAAACATGTTCCAGCCGAGTCATACAACCTTTCACGGTATAGTGCCTGGTGTCTCATGTGCACCTACTACAAGAGATCTGATATACTGTGACAAAAATCCTCATGACGGTGGTCCATAACGTCACCAAATATCATAATAGGTGACGTTTTGCCCATGGCATCATGAATTTCTACAAATCCGTGACAGCCGCGCAGCCATCGTCACACATTTGCATATTCTGTGACGGTCAAATACCTTCCATGACGAGAGTGGATGGGTCACCGAATAATTTTGATATGCGTATGTTGTTGTTGGTTGATTTTGTTTATAGAATTACTTTTGATAGCATACTAGTACGGATTCTATGGAAAAAAAGGAACCACGCTAGAATTAAAATAGCAAGCAAAAAATTACACAAGCGGGATTGATTAAATGGTTTTTTGATTATAATTCAAACTTTCGGTACCACACGAAATTTACGTTTTTTGGTTTACGTGTCGGATCGTCGGGATTTTAATTTGCAAGTATTTCCTATTTATTAAATTAAATATATTTAATCAAATTTCTCACATTTAACACAAAAAGACGTTTACCCTCCACCGAAATAAAAGTTATCTTCCCTCCACCGAAATACTTATCCCCGCTTGTTTCCTCGAAAAGTTTCACGTGTTTAACGCAAGAAAATGTTTTCCCTCCACCGAAATACCTATTCCCGCTAGTTTCCTCGAAAAGTTTAACGTGTTTAACACACACAAAAACGTTTTCCCTCCAGCAAAAATATTTCCCTCCATTTTTCTCTAAATTTTCAGCCATAGCCACCTATGTCCACGATCTTATCCCGCGGTCCATCGCCCCTCTCCCCATTTTACTGCTCCTCTTCCCCTTTTCTCGCCCCGATCAGATCGGAGGAGGAGCCCTCCAATCGAACTGCCCCTGCCTTCTACAACGCGGCGGCTGCCGGCCTCCCCTCCGATCCACGATGGCCAACCTGTTGCAGTACCGCCGATGACGGCCACACCTGCAAAATACCCGCCCCAACCCGTTGCATCGCCGCTGGCCTAACCTGTGGGATCGAAACCGCCCACCTCACCTGCGACCTCCTCCTCCGTCCATGCTAAACTCCCACGAGCGCTCCCCGGTGCCCCTTCCCGACGACTCCCCCGATTGCCTCTGCTTCGACAACTTCTGTTCGACGACAGGTAGCAGTTCAGATCATACCTTCGATCTAATTATCGATTTGCCTAGAGATGTTACTGCGAGGTTGTGATTGTGTTGTCTTGGTAATAGATTATTCACCGTGAGATCAGTAATAGTTAGCAATTACTCACGGTTGCTGTTGCTTTTTCTTTTAGATTTCTCGCACTGGGTTTGTCCCCACCAAAAGCCTGATGCTTCTGTAACTGCTGCCCACGACGAACTTGGTACGTTGCTTTCATAAAAAAGCAGGGCCGCATGGTTTTTTTTTATAAAAAAATTACTAGTTAGCAATTTGATTCATGTGCGTTTTGGTGGCTAAAGTACAGATTTTCTTTTCAGTGTTGGGAGCCTTGCTAGTTTACTGGCCGAACTCCAAATATTCATATATGATGTAAATAGTTTACGGGTAATATTTGAATATATTTTCAGACCTAAGTAACTTTGTCTACATTATGTTTTCTGCAGTTGCCCTTTCCATTGGGTTACCTATACGTATACAGATCCTGAAGGCAAGGTACTAATTCGTATGCTCATGCATTAGTACGTGTAACTATTGGATACAGTTATATGCATGTATGCTACAGGGTATAACCACCTGATATACTGGAATACCGCTGTGCATTCAGAACGCTTTTGTTTAACTTCTTAGCATCTCCTTGCCACTGGCTGCGTTACACTAATAGGATCGACCCCAAAAATTGTCTTGGTTCATAAAATTTTCAGTTTTTTTTCTGATCAGTCAGTTCAATCTGTAATGACATAGCAGATAGCAATCTGCTTTTAGTCATGTACTACGTGGTTCATTCATGCTTGTCTAGGCAAATCTGTTCACTAATAAGCTTTGTGATTTGGGTTTGTTCCTAAGTTACTTCTTGCTGAATCTTGAAATGGACAAAAACTGGAGTAATTTTATCTCAATCATACTTTCTTGCCTTTATTTTTTACCTTGTAGGGCTTTGTGAATGCATATTGTGTAATAACATTAATGTCTAGCAGATTGAGAAAGAGGAAACTGAACATTACCGCTGTGCAGTATTTGTGTTTCTTTTTATTTGTGTGTATGCATCACATGTTAACATATTTGTTCCTAATGAGTCAGCATATATGTCTTGTCCAACATAGTACAATCATGCTGTCAAACCCGGAGTATGAGAGGCACAGGTTGGCAAGAATTGCGATGCTCAGGGCAGAAGTGGCAGCAACATCTATAATGAATCTGAAGTTTATTGGTCCATTTGGTAAATTATCGCTGAGATGGCATCTTATTTCTCCGTAGTCCAATCTTTGACTTCAGAAGCACCTCCTTGTTATCATAAACACTTCAGCAAATTCCCCTATGATATGTTTTAAATCATAAACTCTAGCACAACCTGATTTGAGCTAGAGATCCTCATAGGTAGAGGGTGAACTTTTCAAGTGGTAAGAGTTGTACCAAAAATACTTGTACTGAATACTTGAGTTTTCTGTAGAGACATTCTTACCGCTATCTCGGACAGAGTAATTGAGGGATAGAGTAAGATGATAATACTTATGTTAGCACTCTCATAATATGCAGCACCTAATGAACATGTTTGCTGTTCTTATAAATATTTGTCGCTACTGATAATATTAATATTCATTTGCTTTATATAGGAACTTTGTGAGAAGAACAAGGAGAATCGAGAAGCTGTAAAGCATCAACAAACTATGGGCTCTAGGTCTTATCCTTCCCATTTCCCCCAAATTGTAAGTATTCTACCTAACTCATTGTTGTCCCATGTCAATAGGACTTCATGTGTGAAATACTAATTATATGAGTTCGTATATCTTGTAGAAAAAAGACAAGTACAACAATGAGGACCCTAGCCCAACTGACTTTTCCAAACTGACCCATACCAAAAGAAAGACTTGATGTATGAGCGCGACTGCACTTAATGGTTCTGTGAGTTTTTTTCTCTATTCTCGGTGACTTGAGTAACTATTGTTGTTGGTCGTATTGTTCATAGCTTGATGTGCTTCTCAAAGACTAGTTGCTAGTTGTTGACCAGACATGCTACATATACAATAGTACATCGGTAAAAACTTGTTTGCGAATCAAATGTGAACTAGGAGTAGGACTGAACAATGTTTGCACATTCTAAATTAATTTAGAGGGAGTAAGAATCTAGAACATGTTTCCGTCCATAAGTACTGTTGCTAGCCCAACAAGTTGATTCAATGTGCCCGTCAGGAGCCAAGTATCGATTGGTATAATAGACCAAAGAAAACCTTCTAGGGTATGGCTTACTATACTTACCATGTTCCAACAATGCGATGAATAACAATGTGTGAGTGATCACCTCCAAATATCTATGCTTGTGTAAGTGTATAATCCAATCTTTCATGTCTCTCTAACATGAACAACGATGCTTTTCTTGTACAGATTGCCATGCAAAATAAAAAAGGAGTGAAGCACGGCCAGAAGATGAGTAGCCAACCTGATGGTGCATGAAGCCCATCATTATGTAGTGGTGATATGTAGGGCGGACCTAGTTTGATGTTCTTATGTTAGTTTTAGATTATTACTTATTTATTGTCATTTTCTTTTCATGTACAGTGATATTTTGTTGTGAGTTAAGTATATACTGTTGGCAATTGAGTATATATTGTCATATGTGTTGAAATTAATTTTAATTCACAATTTCTTGTAGATTAGATTTGAAAATTATTACCCAAAATATTCTGAAATAAAATTAAATAATAATGAATTAATATTACACCCACGAAATAATTCTACAAAATAAAACGCGAAACATATCTTGAAAATAAATAGTCTATTATGAAAAGGGAAACAATTTAAAAAACAAAAAATAAAAAATAATTTCAAATTATTTAGGGAAATAATATCTAAAAAAATCACATGACATCATATATGATGTCATCCACCTTCAGTGACGCTAATATGTGACGTTATCTTGCTGAGCGATGGTCTCCTTGGTGTTGATGTCAGTGATGATGCACCATCTGCACCGTCACCGAATCCTTCGGTGACGTCTTTTCGCCCGTCGCGTCACTAGGAGGAATCTGTGATGGTGATTCTGTGACGATGCTCGTGACGCTCGAAAATCGTCACAACGAGGTTTTCCGTGACGTTTTTGGATATTGTGTGACGATAACACATCGTCACAATATACCTGATCCCTTGTAGTGACCTATGGGCAAAATTTGGGTTGATGTGTTATTCGGCACCAAGGACAACTGCAGAACTGAGAGCATCCAATTCGAGGTGGTGGACCTCGAAAGTCCATACCATGCTTTGCTTGGTAGACCAGCGTTGGCCAAATTCATGATATCTACCCATGCGGCTTATCTCAAGATGAAGCTGCCGGGTCCTAATGGCATCATCACCATCT
Organism: Poa pratensis; assembly: GCA_947311845.1. NCBI lineage: Eukaryota > Viridiplantae > Streptophyta > Magnoliopsida > Poales > Poaceae > Poa > Poa pratensis. Next base: position 38,246,353 of record CAMZMU010000092.1, on the reverse strand, counting down.
CAGGTGACTATCAGCGTTCCTTGGAGTGCGCCTCAGATGGCTCTTGTCTGGCCGAGTCATTAATCATTGCTGCGGAGAAGAAGAAGATCCATGAAGTGGTGGTGCTGGCCCAGTCCGCGCAACTCGGTATTCCGGGTATGACTAACCCGGAGTTGAGTGTGGCATTCCAGGTGCCGAAGGAGACGAAGAAGATCAACGTCGACCCGGCGTTCCCAGACCACAGCGTCATCATTGGTACCGGGTTGATCGAGAAATAGGAAGGCGAGCTCAGTCACTTCCTCCGTGAGAATCGGGATATCTTTGCATGGTCAAATCAGGACCTGCCAGGTGTTTCGAGGGAGTTGGCTGAGCACTCATTGTTCGTCAGACCGGATATGAAACCCGTGAAGCAACCTATGCGACGTCTCTCGGATGAGAGGAGAAAGGTGATAGGCGATGAACTGGCCAGATTACTTGCATCTGGTTTCATCATGGAAGTGCTGCACCCGGACTGGTTGTCTAACCCGGTCCTGGTGGAAAAGAAAAAGGATGACCCGAACGTGGCCATTGTGTGGCGCATGTGTATTGATTTCACAAACTTGAACAAGGCATGTCCTAAGGATCCATTCCCGCTGCCTCGGATTGATCAAGTGATCGATTCCACAGCCGGGTGTGAGCTGTTATCCTTTGTGGATGCATATTCTGGTTTTCACCAGATACCGCTGAACCCTGCTGATCAAATGAAAACTGCTTTTATTACCCCGTACGGGGCTTATTGCTATCGTGTCATGACATTTGGTTTGAGAAATGCTGGTGCTACTTACCAAAGATGTATGCAAAAATGCTTGCATGATCAAATAGGCAAAAATGTGCAGGTATATGTCGATGACATCGTCATCAAACTAAGGAGAAATCCACTCTGATTGATGATCTCAGAGAAACATTCGCGAATCTAAGGAGATTCCGGATAAAACTTAACCCGGACAAATGTACATTTGGTGTGCCGGCAGGCAAGTTACTCGGTTTCCTCGTGTCAAGCCGAGGTATCGAGGCAAATCCGACAAAGATCCGTGCTATTGAGAGCATGAGGTTGCCGAATAATCTCAAGGATGTGCAAAAGTTCACTGGTTGCTTGGCATCCTTAAGTCGGTTTGTTAGTAGGTTGGGAGAAAAGGCATTGCCTTTATACCAACTAATGAAGAAAAGTAACAAATTTGTGTGGACCCCGCAAGCGGATGCGGCGTTCACTGAGCTAAAAAAGATGTTGGCAACTGCGCCGATATTGGCCTCACCATTACCCAAAGAGCCGATGTTGCTCTACATTGCAGCCACAAACCGAGTTGTGAGTGCCGTAGTGGTAGTGGAGCGAGAAGAAGATGGCAAAACCGTGCAGAGGCCGGTATATTATCTGAGCGAGGTGATCTCGTTGTCCAAGCAAAATTATCCTCACTACCAGAAAATGACATATGGCGTCTATATGGCGGTCAAGAAATTGAAACATTACTTTCAAGAGCATCCAATCACAGTGGTGTGTGAAGCTCCTATCTCGGAAATCATTGGTAACAAAGATGCAAGCGGCCGAGTAGCCAAATGGGCCATTGAGCTGGCTCCTTATACGCCACATTATGAAAGAAGAGATGCCATCAAATCTCAGGCACTGCCTGATTTCTTCGTGGATTGGGCCGAGATGCAATATGAGCCACCATTGCCTGACTCCAATTACTGGAGAATGCACTTTGACGGCTCCAAGACAAAATTGGTTTAGGTGCCGGGGTAGTCCTTACCTCGCCAAAGCAGGATCAACTGAGATATGTGTTGCAGATTCATTTTGCGGCATCTAACAATGTGGCCGAGTATGAGGCACTTGTTCATGGGCTCAACGTGGCCAAGGAAATTGGTATTCGCCGGATAGAATGCTTCGGAGACTCGGATCTGGTGGTGCAGCAAGCCTCGGGAAATTGGGATGCTTTAGACGCCAACATGGCGTTATATCGGTTTCATGTCCAGAAGATCTCGGGGTTCTTTGAAGGTTGCGAGTTCAAGCATATACCTCGGGCAGAAAATGAAGCCGCCGATGTACTGTCCAAGCTAGGTTCATCTCGGGATCCAATCCCACCCGGCATATCCTTGGAGCATCTGAGGAAGCCATCAATCAAACCGTCGCCCGAGTCCGAGTCAATCTTTATCCCGGCGAAACCGGAATCTGATGCTGTTCCATGGACATCGATGTCGGGTGCATTTGGGAGAACCCGGGGACTGCTTGGCAGAACCCGGGGACTGACCAATTGATGTCAGAGGAGGCAATGTCGGTTGAACCAATGGAGGTGGATGAACCGATCTTTCCTGTACGTCCTGTGCCAGGATGGGCACAGCCTATAATGTCGTATATGATAGATGGGAGTCTGCCAGATGATGAAGCCGAGGCCAGGCGAGTGCAAAGAAGATCCAAAGCATACACCATCATCAACAGAGAGTTGTATAAGAGAAGCGCAACCACAGTGCTACAACGTTGTGTTGAACCGGAGGAAGGGCAAGAGATGCTCCTGGAAATTCATCAAGGAGAATGTGGTCATCATGCTTGCTCAAGAGCCTTGGTTGCTAAGGCATTCCGGCATGGGTTTTACTGGCCCACTGCTTTGCAACAGGCAGAAGATATCGTCAGGAAGTGCGAGGGATGTCAGAGATTTGCTCACAAGATCCACATGCCAGCTTCAGCACTCAAGACAATTCCCATCACTTGGCCTTTTGCTGTTTGGTGTCTGGATATGGTGGGGGAATTCAAACCGGCCCGAGGTAACATGACTCATATGCTGGTGATGGTGGACAAGTTCACCAAGTGGATCGAGGTGAAGCCAATCAGGAAATGTGACGGCCACACGGCTGTATCTTTCTTGAAAGACATCATTTTGAGATATGGTTACCCACACAGCATTATCTCGGATAATGGCACAAACTTTGCTGTAGGAGAATTTGCTCGATTCTGTGCTGAAAAGAGAATCCGACTTGACCTAGCATCGGTCGCGCATCCGGAGGCCAATGGGCAAGTGGAAAGAGCAAATGCATTGGTGTTAGCCGGCATCAAAGCCCGGTTGATTGAACCACTGCTGCGAACTCCGGGTTGTTGGATAGAGGAGATACCGGCAGTACTGTGGGGTCTCAGGACCACACCGAATCGATCAACGGGCTATACGCCATTTTTTCTGGTCTATGGAGCAGAAGCGGTCCTGCCGGCCGACATACAGTATGACTCGCCAAGAGTTACACTGTACACAGAGGCCGAGGCAAAAGAAGCTCGGGAAAATGATGTCGATCTGCTCGAAGAAGCACGAGAACTGGCCTTATCTCGGTCAGCAATATATCAGCAAAATCTCCGACGCTATCATAGCCGGAAGATAAATCCTCGGTATTCCGAGAAGGAGATTTGGTGCTTAGGCTAGTGCAGCGCAAAGCCGGCATGCACAAGTTATCACCTCCATGGGAGGGACCGTTCATTGTGAGCAAGGCTCTGCACAATGATGCATACTATCTTATAGATGCACAGGAACCAAGGAAGGACAAATCCGGAGAGGAAACCAAACGACCCTGGAATGTGGCTCTGCTCCGTCCCTTTTACTCTTAAGGGCGCAATGTATGTATCTCGGTTTCCTTTGAATGAAATGTTGGCACTCCGAAAAGAATCTCGGGGACTGCCTTGTCTATATGCATGTGTTTTATCTCTGTTTTATCTGTGTTGTTTCTATGCCGAATGGTTTTAAACCTTGTCTCAAAGTTCAAGTAGTGTATGCTATCTTGTTGTGATCTTGTGACTCGACTGACGAACGCCAAAATGGCAGTCAAGAGCAGAGGTTATGGAATGTAGTAAACATGAAAACAGACTCGGGGACTCGGTCCAAAAATGATTCGGTATATGTTGTTTACTAACCCTGTATTTTATTCCTTATCTTTGTGTCGGATGACTCTAAACCTTATCTCAAAATTTATGAGTACTGTATGCTATAAATTTGATCTTGTGACTCGACTGTCGAACGCCAAAATGGTAGACAAGAGCAAAGATTACTAAGTATAGTAAACAAGAAAGTAAACTCGGGGACTTGGTGCAAAGTGATCCGGCATTAAGCCAGTCTCGTTGAAGCTAGCAAGTTAAAGTAGCACTGATAAAAACTTAAGAGTATATATACATCTGCACCCGGCATCCCGGGGATTTAACAGTTCAACTTGTGATAAGTTCAAACAGCTGCGGTGGAGGAGCTCGGGTCAGTAGGAGCAGTGCGGTCGCAGGAGCAATCTCGGTCGCAGGATCGACCGTCGTGGTGGTTGCCGGGTTGCCGGTGATGTCGGATGCTGCTTCCGAAGATATGTCGGCTGCTGTCGGCTCGGCAGTGTCGGCTGCTGCGTCAGTGGCAGTATTGGGAGTTTCAGCCTCGATCTCCTCGTCAACTTCCTCTTCCTCGTCATCCTCTTCCTCGTCGACGTCATCTTCTTCGTCGTCGGAGTAGACTGGACCAGGAATGAGAGATTGGGTTTGAGCATAGCTGGCCATGAAGGAGGCTGCTTCCTTGCGGCTCTGGATCAGTGTTGGATCCGACGTCCATTTCGAGTCGGAGCGCAGGGATTTCAGTGCATTGAGGTCGATTGCCTCGTACCAAGAAAGCACAAAGGTCAGAGCTTGATCTGCACCGGCACGAGCTGAGGAAGATCTCCACTCTCGGAGCCTTGTCTCGGCGGCCAGCAGGCACTTGGATAACTCGGCGATGGTAGGGAGTCACGGACTCTGGCCATAGAATCCGGTAAACCCGGATACCAGCTTCAAGAGCTCAGTACCAATGCACCTCAGGGAGATATGCGAGCATCCAGAGCCGTCAGATGATCTTCAATGTCCCATTCCTCCGAGATCGGGCCAGATTCTGCTCTTTTTTCTCGTGCCTTGCGGGTAATGTTTGCTGCAGCGTCCTTGGAATGGGAGAAGTGTTCTGAAGAAAGAAAAGCTATCACCGAGTTAAGTCATATATACCGCATATATCTAATGTCGGTAGAAGCAAAGGAAATGAAAAGAAAGGATAAAGGAAACTTACTGTCCATCTCGCTGTTGATCCGGGTGAGCTCGGCCAACCAGCTGTTGCATTTAGCCTTGAGGGCATCCAGTTCTTGTTGAGCCGAGGTGGCGCGGACCTCGGTCTGCTCAAGGAGCTCCTTCTGCTTCAAGCATCTTCTTCACGCTGTTTCTTCTCCACGGCGGCAGCTTTCTCCATCTCGGACTTCTGATTCTGAACCCGTTCAAGCTCCTTCTGGAGCCGAGATACTTCATCTCTTTCCTTCTGGAGCGCAATGTGTGCGTGTCGTCCTGGCTCTTCAACCCCTCCTGCAGCTGCTTGTAGGCGTTCTTGAGTTTCTTGTGCTCCAAGAGCAGCTTGTGGAACACCTTGGTCCGAGTATTGGTGCATTCCTGAAGAAAAGGGAAAGTGTTAGTGTTATTTAAAGATTCAAGCCGAGTAAACTCGACCTGAATCTCGGGGACTGGATATCGGAATTTCAAAGATTCAAGCCAAGTAAACTCGACCTGAATCTCGGGGACTGGATGTCGGAATTTTTGAAGATTCACGCCGAGTGATCTTTACTCGATCGAGCATCAACCACTCGACCCGAATCTCGGGGACTAGGAATAATATATATCTATTATCTATTATAAAAGAAAAAAGTGCTAAGTCGAGGAAGGTTCACCTCTGCAATCTTGCTAGCTTTAAGGACCGCAACCTGCAGCGTGTGCATGGATTCGCAAGCTCGCTTGGGCCAGCTGGATGCCGGGACGCCGGGTTCTGGGAAGAAACCTCGCTGGTGTCGGCAGCATTCCAATCCATGTTATAATGCTCCAGCGAGCCCAGGCTGCCACCACTTTGAGTTAGCAGCCGGGGAAACTCCCAGCCAGCAGTTGTGACGACTCTGGAGATGGATGCAGCTAGAGCTTGGGTCGGAGTCAGCGCCAGTTGTTTATCCGGATGGACCGGCATTTTCCCGGTGGCCAGTTGTCGTGGCTGTGTCGGCTTGGGCGGTGGTACTTGTTTCCGGGAGGCCGGTGCGGAAGATATCGGGGGTAGCTGTGGCTGATGCGGTGGCTGTGGCTGTTGCGGTGGCTGTTGCTGTTGTGGCTGCTGTTGCTGCTGTGGCTGCTGCTGTGGATGCTGTTGCTGCTGCTGTTGTGGCTGTGGCTGCTGCTGTTGTTTTTGTGGTTGTTGCTGCTGATCCGGTGCTACCGGGGTTTCGGTCCGCTCCGTCGCGGAGTCCATGATGTGGGCACCGAGATCAGCATCTCGGTCAAGGGCCGAGGTGTCGGTATTGAAGGCAACCAAGTCCATGACCTCGGTTTCTGAGGCGTCTTGGCCTCCTCCAGGTGCGGCATCGGAAGTCGGCGGCGGTATGTCGGCTGGAGTTGTGTGTATTCCGGTGTCGGTTGACAGAGATACCGCTGGCAGCGGAATAGGTGAGCGCACAGAAGATGCACTCTGATTGACTTCAAGGGGGCACTGCATCGAGACAGGAAAAGATGTTACCTCGGGGTAATATTATCTTAGTTAAAGGAAGAAAGGGAAACGAGCATATATCGGCAAAGGATATCTTACCCTTCTATAACTGGTGGCATCTTCTTGCTCCGTGGCTTATGTCCCGGTTTCTTCTGCAGCTTCGGTTTCTTCACTGCAGGATCTGGGGCTCTTGAGGTCCCGGTATCTGAGGTATTGGTCCCTGCACATTTGCGAGATCCGCCTCGATTGCCCGTGGTAGCAGGGCGTGTACTCGGAACTTGGCCGGCCGGGTCAGCTGTTGCCGAGGGTAGGGGTGAGTAAATGCGATGGGATGAACTTCAAGTGCCTCTAAAATTTGACAATTATCGTCATCGTCATCTGACCAATCTCTGATTGAGTCTCGGGCTTGAGGCTTACCCGAGGCAGGGGCGCCCGCAGCCGGAATCGGCATATGATCCTCATCGTCCGGGTCTTCAACCTCGGTGACGGCAGGGGCAGGTAGATCTTGGCGGAGGGATTCACTCCGTCTTCAGTCACTTGCTGAGCAAATCTCTGCAGGGCAGACGTAATAAAACCTGGTTATTCTTGGAACAAAATATGGTGCTGAGATAAGAGTTGTCTCGGCAGGCAAAATATGTCGGTCTAAATTGGAAGTTACTTACTTGCACCGGAAGCCGAGTTCTGTCATGGGGTTTTTTACCCCATTCCCAGTCATCTGTCATCAACGTCCTGGCGATTGACTTGACGTGTCTTCGGATGTCGGCCTTGCTCAGCTCATGAGTACTGACCCGAGTAGGGTCATATCGGCCACTCATGTGGCAGATATTGTGAACTCGGTTTTGGAGGGGGGAGACTCGGCGGCTAATGAAGGTTCTCAAGAGGTCATCGCCTGTCAGCCCTTCCCCCTGAAGCTGATTGACGATCTTGTGAATCTGGTTGATCTCGAGATTTGCCTCCTTTGGGTTGAACTGCCAGTTAAACTGCTCCATGGGAGCACCGAGACTGAATGTCGGCAGGTTCAAGAAATCAGCATTGTCCGAGCTCTTCACATAGAAGAACGTGCGCTGCCACTTCCGGCATGACTCCAGGCATTGAATCCGAGGAAAGACGGAGGCTTTCCGAGGTATAATTGTAGCGGCTCTGCACGGGGTCATTTCCTTGGAGAAGTTCTTGTTTTCCGGATCTGGAACACTCTGCTTCCGGAGTTGGAAGTACTTGGCCCAAAGTTCAACGGTGGGCCAAAGACCGAGATATCCCTCGGAGAAAGAGACATATGCCGAGAGAGTGGTGATAGCGTTGGCGGGAAGGTGATGGGGTTGAAGGTGAAACCGATCTAAGAAACCTCGGAAGAACTGGCTCGCCGGGAGGCCAAAGCCGCGCTCGAAGTGCGCGGCGAAGACCACACGCTCACCGGGTTCCAGACTCGGCTCAGCCTCTTTGCCAGGGGGCCGGCATATCACCTCTTTTGGGATACACCGAGTTCGGATCAGCCAGTCAATTTCTTCTTGGGAGACGTCAGAACCTTCCCACCCAGCGCGCTCACCCTCCTTGACGGCGGCGTCGGCGGGATCCGCGGCGTTGCTAGAAGACATCGCGGTGGCGCGATGAGGAAATGAAGGCCACGCACCCGTGCCGGCGGCGGAAATCTGCAAAGAGGCAAGGATTCACCGGCGGTGAGCATTTCTCAATGTTTATGCAGTGGAGGAAAAGAAACACCAAAGAGAAACTAAGAAGAAGATCTACGGAGAAGATCTAAAGGAAACCTATGAGCGAGAATCTATGAGCAAGAAACGAAATCCTAGCCGCGGGAGGTGCTATGGATGAGCAACTTACCGTAGGTGCGGCGGCGGCGCGAGGCAAGGAGCGCAGGCCGTGCCGGCGGTGAGCTTGGCTCGGCGGCGGCGTGAAGAACTCCGGCGTCGTGCGGTGGTGGAGAGCTCTGCGCGGCAGTGGCGATGGCGCAGAGGAATAGGAAAGAGGAAGGTGAATGCGGTAGAAGATGAGAGAAGAGGAGAAAAGGTTTGCCCCCGCTCCCCTATTTATGGGCGTGGGAGGTGTGCGGTTAGCGAATTTACCGCGCACGATCCCCGTAACCGCTGCGCGGATTAACTGCGCACGATCTGCACGGTTCACGGTAAAAACGGCCGCACGTTTGGCCACATAGTGGGCCACAGAGTGGAAACCGCTCAAGGTGTGGTTAATGGTGCGGTTATTGGCGAGAGAATCGAGGAGCCGCGCGGTAATGCACACGCCTGTGCGGTCATAGCACTCAAGTGTGCAGGGGATGTGACAACTCGTGGGGCTCGCGTGACGTGGGCGGCGTGCGCTCAGAGACATGTCAGTCCGTGCACCGGAGCCGAGGCAACACGCAGAGTTGTGCTGCCACGTGCAAAGGCAAGATCTTTGAAGAGATCGAGGAAATCTTCTTGTGTCGGAGAAACCGACATAAGGAAAGATGTTGAAAGCAGTTGGAGGTTTGGTTCCTGATGTTTGAGGTGGACCGACATAATTATGTCGGATAGTTGGTCAAGTTGGTTTGGTTATGTAAACCTGGTGTGGCCCTTCATCCGAGTCTGCAGGACTGCACCAGCTTCGGGGACTAATGTCGGGGGGCTACCCCGAGGTAGGGTCAAGGTATGGGATAAGCTATGTCCAAGAGTGGACCGAGGTACAGTGAAACCGACATACCCAGGCCCAGAAGGGGCCGGGATATGGTGGCGGTGAAAACCAACATATACTGACTGGCATAACCAGGCCTAGAAGGGGCCGGGATATGGTGCCGGTGCAAACCAACATATACTGATCGACATACGAATGCCGGTATCTTCATGTTTTCTCTTACGTGCAGGGGAGGATAACCTCGGAAGGGGAATCCGGCATATCCATGCCGGGTTAAAGAGAAGAGGCGCGTTATGCCGGTTGGAAGTCAATGCAGAGGTCACATCCCGACTAACACGGGAGCATGGCAGGCGGTATGGCGCGGGTACGAAGTGACCGGTCTCACCTATCGCTGACCGCGGGCGTACCTGGGAACAGAGTGCGAGGCATGGGCAGGCCACGTCCTGTCCGTGGCAGAGGACACAATAGTGAACCGTACGGCACCAATCCTGTGACCCGAGGGACGAGACGACGCGGCGAGATACACTGAGAGACAGAGAGAGAGGTGCAGAGAGATCTTTGCCCCCATAGCTTCATTCTTCTTCCTTGAGAGCTTCACCATAGCTGAGAGCATACAGCTCGAGGAGCACCTTTGTATTCATGATATCCTGATATACTGAGACAGACAGACAGGAGTAGGGGCTTTACCTCCTCACGAGGGCCCTGAACCTGGGTAGATTGTGGTGTGTTTTGTGTCTTCCGTGTGCGCTCCTTAGCGCGCTATCCCTCCCCGGTTCCACCAGCGTCCATCGGCCCCAACTCAAGCCATCCTATGGCATCTGCCGTGATACCACCACGACAACTGTGATCCTTTAGCTTCCCTAATTTTTGTAGAATTAATTAATCAATATTAATTGTTTAGCATTTGGATTAAGATTAGCAAACCTTTCTGAACTAAAACAATTATAAATGTCTAATGGTTAATCCAAATGAGTTGGAACTAATTTTGTTAGGTCACATTTAGTCATGGTTAGTTACCCCTAAAAGGATTTAATTTTTGAATCAACATAACTTAAGTTATAGCCAAAACTTGGTTAATAAGTTTCTGGATTAAAACAACTAGTCGTCAACCCGTGCATTCGCACGGGCTCGCGTATCAATAGTTGAAATACTACACAACTTTTGGTAAACCTGAATAGAATATATGTGAGTAAATATGTATGTTAATTGAAGATGTACCAACCTATTTTGTAATCCTGTATTTGGAACACAATAATTTACAGTTAGAAACTTGACACATTACCAATAATGTAATTAATGCCTATTTCTACATATTCTACAAAAACTTCCTACTACTTCGTTCTACACATAGAAGGTTTAATATTGTTTTCCTTAAAATCTTGTAGAAATCAGAACTATGAAATATATAAAGATTTTTTAACTACTTATTTTAATAGTGCGTGTATGATATATAATATTTGTTGGTTCCTATCACAAAAAGGATAAAGTATTGATTAATATGCACTACTATAAATAATTAGCTCATGCCTTATAGGTGCATTTTATTTATTTAACTTCGACATCCATCGTGAAATCGATTTCTTAAAAATACATGTGAAGAATCTTGGAGTCTGAAATGTTCATATCTACTTTGCTTTCTCCACGCCAGAATCGGTTAAACCCTGCTGCCATCGCTACAAAATAGATGCTTCAGATTATATTTTTACAGTGTGTTGTAATGCACTAAGTCAAGCCAATCCAACCAACTTTTGTGCAAGTTAACCAAAGTTGGAATTGAAGAACAATTCAGGAGGCGTTTCGTCTATTTCCAAGATTTTATATGTGACTTTCTTATTGCAAAAAGGAACATTTTTTGAGAGAACTCGTCTATAAAGTACACCATATGATTCCGTTAGGGGATTAGATTAACCATGATCATATGTCCATTCGAGTGATATGAATTGAATATTATAAAATAGACATTTGCAATAATGGGTTATGTAAGATAAAAAAACTGAGATATATATGACAAAGCATGTAAAAGTAGACATTTACAATCGATGTAGCAGCATGATATACCTTGTCTTATTCGTTCTCACAATCGTGACATATACCACTGTATATTAGTTTGAACTCTTCAAAACGTAAGCCTATAGCCGATATGTTATAGCCCATAAACAGTTCAATTTTAATCACATGCAAACTGTACCTGAACCACGTCGATCTAATACTCTGATGTGTCATCCTTGCTCACATTCTTGGTTAGAACATGCTCGACACGTCGAGTAGTTATGATATACCTTGCCCTATTTGTTTTCGCAATTGTCGCATATACCCTGGTATAATTGTTTCAATCATCCAAATCACGACAATAGAAATATTAGCGAAAAAAATACAATTTTGATCAGCTCAGTAGTGAAAATTGCACGTTCAGCTGGTCAATTATTAAATGGCAGATGCCGGACCGAAATGATAAAGAATGATGCAAATCATAGCACAAACATATCGATCTGATACCTGACGTGTAATCTGTGTTAACGCATCCTTAATTGGCACATGCTCGACCCGTCGAGTACGCATGATGTACCTTGAAATATCCGTTTTTCAACTGTGGAATATGCCATGTTATATTTTTATTGACTCTCTCTCGTTTTAGAAATCTGCAGTAGATATATTAGACAGAAAACAATACAATTTGCATCAGCTTTGTTATGCGAACTACACGTCGAACTGGTCAATTATTAAGTCGTTACATGCAAACAAAATTAATAAGGCAGGATGCAAACTCTACCTGAACAGATCGATTCAGGATGCAAAATTATTAAGTCGAACTGGTCATTCTTGCTCCCGTATCCTTCGTTGGCATATGCTTGACTGGTCGTGTACTTCAAGAGCTGGCTCAGCATACAATGCTCATGCACGATTCGCCACTGCTTGGTGGTTTTGGTCGAAGCAAAACACACGTAGGAGCAAAGCACAAGCTGGCCGGCTCATTGATCGATTGATTGATCTGATGCTTCTGTGTGAAGCTAGCTCGACCCGCTAATTAATTTGTAGCAATTAGAAAAAAAATCACAATAGGAAGTGAATCGAAAGCGCCATCTAATTTATTTAGGACGCGACTACGTTCAGAACAGTCTACAATTAGCGCTAACCATAGAACACACAAAATGACAAATTAGGAAACGATCGATTTGTCCAAGCAATCGATGCCGCGCGCATGTGCCTCGTCCCAATGTGAGAAAATACAGTACGCGAGCGATAGAAGACAAAATTGCTTACGTCATCCAAATTAAATACGAAAATCAGAAATTCAAAATGTTTTATAGACTAAACCGTTTATCGGATTTAAGATCCGTTTTCACTATTAGACTAGTCGCGACGGGATCTACGAAACAAGATCCCATATTGATATGTTTCGACGACTTTTTTTCGGACCCGAAAGTTACCCACCGTTAAAACGAGAGTTACCCAGGCTATAGTATGTAAATTACACACCCTATAAACGTGTTGTGTGAAGTCTCTTTTCATGCATGCAGTATAAGAAAAAACTGTCGGCGTCACCCGTATGAAATCCAAAAATTTGAAAAGTATTGTATTTCAATTTGCTTATTGGATTTAGGATCCTTTTATACCGTTGAACTAGTCGCGAGATTTTTGAAACAAATCTGATGTTGTTCGACGACTTTTTTTGGACCCGAAAGTTACCCGCGTGTATCACGTGAGTGATCCAGACTGTAGTACGTAAGTTACCCACCGTATCAGCGATCAATTTTTGCTTGAATCTATATCTCACTTTTGACTCCTAGTTACCATCTAGTTTCATAGTAACCACCTCGGATGTTAACTTTATCATGAAAAAGTGGATAAGTATTTACTAAAACACATGCACACTCCATAACTAATAGTGTACGATAATTATGTTCAATTTATGGTGACAACAACACCCGAAAACAGACAGGTACACCCAAGAAGTATTGATTTCGTCATTATGGCTTAAAGGGCGAGGTAACTACGTCGGCTTCTTCATGATACCTATACTATAAACAGATGGGTGACTCCATAATCCATAAATAATGAGTTGATACATATTAGTTAGAGAGCATGGTAACTATATCGATTTGGTGATGATAAGTATACGGTAAACCACTGGGTAACTCTACCATGAACACCTGGGTAACTCCATATGTAGTCGGTTGGTAACTACATCCTAAACACATGGGTAATTCTATTAGTATTATGGTGGTAACTATAACTTGAATACTTGGGTAACTCTAGCGATATAGGGTTGAAAACTATTATTTAGAGGGAAGAGTAACTACATTGACTTTGTTGTGATAACTTTACTCTGAACCTAGAACCTAGGTAATTCCACGAGTAACAAGTGGATAATTGTTAGCTAGATGTTAGGGTAACTATATCAATTTGGTGATGATAGTTATAATGAACACATGGGTAACTCTATCTGTACTGGATGGGTAACTATTACCTACAGAGTATGATAACTATATCGATATCATGGTGATAACTATTATATTATAAACACATGGTTACTCTATCAATACTATTGATACTATTATCTAGATAGTAGGGTAACTATATCAATGTCTTGGTGATACCTATAACATGAACACATGGATAACTCAATCAGTTCTGGGTGGGTAACTATTAGCTAAAGAGTAGGATAACAACATCGAAGATTTGTGGATTGTTGTATCATTAACATATGGGTAAATCCATCAGTACTGGCGTGTAACTATAATCTAAAGAGTAGGGTAAATATAGATACAGCTGTGGTAACATCCTATATACTATCGCGCTAACTATTACTTAGACAGTCCGGTAACTCTACTGACACAACAGCAGTAACCTTATGGTGCTAACTCTCCTGCTCCACGCCGTTGTGGATGATGAAGATGGGATATAAACATGTGCTTTCTCCTTAGGCTCTCCCTCCCGAGACGACGAATGACGAATGCTTCCATAGGTGTTCGTGTTGGAGGTTGTTGGGATCCATTGGTGCGAAGAACTTGGGGGTTTAGATGGTGGTTGTTGGGGAAGGCAAAGCCGGGCTGGAGGAGTGGAGCGATGGCGGGGTAACATAGTTGTTCCTTCTAAGCAGAAAATGGAGATATGCACCGATTTCTCTTATTTAAAGGTGAAATCAAGTCATTATGCCCAACATAGCCTTCTGATAGGCTTCAGTTTGCACATGGTGTAGCATCTCAAATATACAAGCTACACAAATGGAAAAAAGTACAAATTTTTTGTGGTTCGATGATCGTCGACGATGATGCGTCTGCATCCGAAGCATCGACATAAAAAAGGACGGCCGGTTCAACGTGTTGAGCAGCCATGACTGATGTGGAGAGCCAACTGCTCGCTTATATCAGCACCGGCGGCAACATCCCAAGGACACGGTGGCGATGTGAGTCACTGCGTCTCTCGGATGCACTGATGATGTGATTCCTTACGCCCTCCGTGGACTGGGTGACGATGTGAGAACTCCCCAGTGAATTCATGTTGTCTCTACACAGTGATGCTGAACTGAAAAGTTCACATGAAGTTAGCGTTACAAACTCTAATCATCAACCATTACCTAGATGGCATCTTTCATCACCTTCTCATGCGATTGGGCTAAAACTACAGGGAGTAGGGAATTCCACTCATCTTTTTTCTTCCCCTAGCTACCCATTCTATTGTGTCGTTAGACACAAAATTGGCATTTTGTCAATTCAGAAGCTGATCAAACCATTGGGTAAGATTTTCCATGACCTTGTGAATCAATTCATGCACCATGGATAACTGGACCACTATGCATGATTACATGGACATCAGGAAATATGTACAGTACGTCAGTCTCCCCCTTCTCCATGAAATTGAACTGGGAGTCCTAGAGGCAACGATCTACATGAAGCGCAGGAACTGGTTCAGGCAGCGGAGGTACTCGTCTACAGGCATAACTGAGATCCGTGGCAGCAGGGTCGAAGCGCGCCGCCGCTGCTAATCCGCAGTGGGGTGGAAGAGGAAAAGGGAGGATCTAGTGAGGGAGAGGCTGGTGCTTCCGCCATGGCCAACGGACGCTGAGGTCTCGGCGACAGCGACGATGAGGTTAGCGGCGACCAGCGCCTTGCCGCGGGCCGGCAGCCCGGAGCCATTGCCTCGACCGCGCTCGAGAGGTCAAAACCGGCGGCGTGAGCGGAGCTGCGAGACAGCAGCACGGCGAGCGGCGCCACAGGCAGCGCTGGTCATCGACGAGGGGGACAGAGACGGCGGCGACGAGTAAAATAGGCAGAGACGGGATAGGACTTGGAAGAGATGCGTGGTGTAGCATTGAGACAATAAGCTAATACGTTGCGCGACACGTCGTCCGTGTTCGCCGTCTAATCCGCGTCGTCGCTTCAAGTGTCGATCGAACGGTTTGCGTGCGCCCGCCGCGGAAGGCAAACTGCCGACCGTTCTAAACGTAGAAATTCCGTTTATTTATTTTGTAACACGGCAGTCTAGCTTCTTGTACTGTATCAGCTTTGATTGCATCCATACAGGAAACAAAAAGCATCAATATATGAGCAACGATCCAATAATCCACTAATCATGTAAGAGCGCCGTCTAATTTATTTATTTTGTAACACGGCAGTCTAGCTTCTTGTACTGTATCAGCTTTGATTGCATCCATACAGGAAACAAAAAGCATCAATATATGAGCAACGATCCAATAATCCACTAATCATGTAAGAGCAAGGCTGAATATAGAAACAGAAGAAGAGACGGACCACTCTCCGCGCGCAGGCCGGCCGGCGGCCATGCGATTCTGGCATGTAACCAATTCTGATTGGCGCAAGATTGATAGATTCCTGACGTGGGCGTCCAGGATCGTGTGTAAACTTCGGCCACGCCGCCGCGGAGACGCGCAGTCCATATGATTGATGCAGATTTGCTCCGGAGGCACGAATTAATCAGGACCTAATTAATTTGGTGGATATGTCATTCGAACTCATTACCACCTGATCATGTTGGAGGGTCCTGCGTGACACGCCGGGCAACAGCTTAGATCGGACGGCTTTAGACACGTTACATTCGGATCCTATGATAAAAAATGTTAATCTCTAGGATTAATGTGGAGGCTTGTATGGTGGCTCCAATTAGTAAATATAAGAAAGATTATGTAGTGAGTTTGGTAACTCCAATTAATACAAATCAAATTGTGTTGTCTTCTACACATCAGTAGCTTTCTGTAGAAATTTAGTTTGTATTTTTGTGACCAACATAACTCAAGTTATGCAATTAAACATGAATAACTAGTTTCTGCCATAATTAAGACACAATCAAATAATGGTTAATTAAATTAAATTGAAACCAAATTGTGTTGCTTTGTGTGTGCAGTAGCTATTTGTAATGTTTAAGAGTTGTTATGTTGTGATGCTTGATTGAGTAGTATAGTAATTGTTGCGTTACTTGCTTACCGTTTAGATGAGAACGTTGTCGGAATTATCGAAGAAGGAGAGTTTGTTGAACCTGAAGATCAAGACCAAGGCCACTTTGTCGAGCAAGGCAAGCTACTCTCTGAGCTTGCATCTATACACATCTACTTTAATAAACATGATTTACTCTTACGTCAAGGATTTTGAAAACCTTTTACAAAAGTATATGAAAGACTATTTTGCCACCTATGTAGAAGTATAAGATAGTTGATATGAATTATAGGATGGGAAAATAAATACTGTTTATTCAAAACTCCTCTGTAAAAACTTGTTTGGTTATGGAATACCGAGATGTCAGTATTGAGGTGAAGATATGGAGAATGATGATGTTCTATGAAAAATGCACATTGTGTCCTAGTACTATGACGACCAATCATACTCTGTGCGACCACACTTACCCACATATGGGCAAGGGCGTAGTCATATAGTTTGTTCGCATTAGTATGGGATGCCTCAACAACGGAGATGACTCCGTTCCATGAGGGGATGGTTTGGTGACCTACCCTAACCCGGGTCCTCGCACCGTGTGGTGAAGGAAGGTCCTTCCACATGTGGTGGATAGAAGGTTGTCCCCTATACACCGCCGGGCAGAACTATGAGTCCTCACATTTAGATTCCGATGGGCTGGGTTAAGTGTTGATGGAAAGTGTCATAGCGGCAGGGTCCTATACTAGCATGAGCAAAGGACAGGCTACGGTCGGTGACTCAACTTCGCATACACCTTGTATGGCGAGGCGTGGCTGACACGATGAGTTACCGGATGGGTGTGGGAAAAGCGTGCTAACTCTGCAGAGTGTAAAACTATTCGAATAGCCGAGTCCTCGGATATGGACAGTTGGGAGGCTGTCCTAAGACCATGTGCAAGTTTTGAAAAGTTTTTGAGTCTGAAAAAGAAAATGAAAGTGGTGAATGTTGGGTACAACCATACCAACGGATCGGTATGTGGTTGCTAGATGCAAACGGATCGGTATGTGGTTGCTGGATGCAAATGGACCATGATCGGTATGTGGTCGAGAATAAGGAGGAGTTTTGGAGAAATAAAATCAAATGGTGATTTCTGGGAGAAAGTTATAAAATTATTTTTACCTTTTTCAATAAAGATATAGAGATGTTTTCAATAAATAAAAGTTGGGAAAATAAAATAAAACTAGTGCATTCTCATGTTGGGGTAGTTTGCGAGTACAATTCCAATTGTACTCATATTGGTTTCGTCCCTGGCTATTGTCTTAGCCAGATTACGAGGAGCACTATGCTGAGGAGGAGTTTGGCGACTTCTACGCGAACTAGGGATCTCCATAAGTCAGCTGCCTGTCGGGTCGATGTTAGGACGGGTTTATCTACTACGCCGTAGCTTCCGCTGAATGTTTTGGTTTGGCCCTTGAAGGCATCTATGTAAGGACTTGGTCTGTATGGCCATTTATGTAAGACTTTAATTCGGTACTGTAATGGATGTAAACTTTGATATTCAGTTCGGATTATGTGCAACGACAGACTGATCACGGGATCGTTGTGTTAAGCATAATCGGGTAATTCGGACAGCTAGTCCGGGGTGCCCACAGAGCTGGTATCAGAGCCACGTCCTGACTTTAAGAGGCCTTAGTTAGCATGGTCGCTAGATAGGTGTTATAAAAGTTAATTTCTAAAACAAAAGAGTGGAGTATTTTCGAAAAATGCTTATCTCCCAATCCTCTCGTTTATGCACATTTTACACTCATTAAATATTACATTTTCCCTTGTATCCTTAAAATTTTGTACACTTGTCATCCCATTAAGCTTAAAAGTTTGGTTCACTTGTTGCCTCACTAAATTTAAAATTTTGTACACTGGTCATATCACTAACTTAAAATTTTGCTAAAAATTGTAGATGGCAATCCACTTCACTGAGTTCGTTCAGCTTGAGAGGGACGGCAAGTTGATGTTCGAGAAGGACTTGTTCGAGTTGAGCAAGCTGTTAGGTCGCCCCGCTCCAGAGTTTAAGGGAGCCCAGGTGGATGCTCTCGGCAACGGAAACCTGTGTTGGCTAGTTGAGTTGTCTGTTCGGGGGAACATCAAGTCTCCCGGATCCAAGACGATGATCTTCACCACCATGGATGTCCACTGGGACGACGGACTGTGTCGTGCCATGCAGAGGTTGCTGGCCCGACTTTGTGAGGAGCACAAGGCGGAGTTAGTGAACTCCCGTTTCCGGTTCTACGGGAGGCGCACTGATGATGGATACCCTGTTCAGTCCCCTCCACACCCGACGTTTGGCGAGTACATCCTGGACATGGAGCTTATGCTCTACCGCACCCAGGAGGACCTGATGAGGCTTAGACTTCGGTCTCGCTTTGAGCGCATCTCGCTCAAGGAGAGTCACGAGCTGTTGCCACGAAAAATTGCCTCGCGACAAAACGATAATCGTCGTACTTTCGTGACGACGAACGGATGCTTTCCGAGCAAAGCAACAAAGATCCCCTCACTTTCGTGGAGGAGAGACGACCGTTTTTCAGCGCAAAACGGCAAAGATCGCCAAACCCTAGGGCTGCTAGGGCTCGGTGGTAGAAGAACGATAGATAAAAAGATACATTAAAAAGTAGATGTTTATTTGATGAATGTCGATTGGTTGGGGTATGCCAATCGGCCGTGGCCTTAATATTTAAGGACGCTGGACTTGGCGTATACGATTACAACTCTGAGCTGAAACCGAACGGGATATTTCCTCCGATCGTTCGGTTATTTCTGGTACTAGCAGCTCCAGATTTTATACATACCATGTACAGTCACGTACAAGTGCTTTTCGGCCAGAATAGATAGAATAAAATATTCGGCTACGATGCTAATCACACCAGATAATAACAATTGATCTCATGTGTACGCAATCTCTCATGGTACCTTTCTCTACGTGACTTCATGCGCAATGCAAACCTGAAATTCAGCTTGCCATCTGAGACCGGCCAGGACTTGTCCGAAACTTCAGCATATTATTTCGAGGAACCCCAGAATCTGCCGAAGATTTGTCCTAGCTTGCTCCATGATATTTGCATTGGTTTATCATCAAGCCTGTATTTTAGCTAAATAAAAAAGTTCAACTATATATATGTCAACAAATAATCGAACTTCAATAATTCAAAACTAATTTGGCTCATAAAATATCTAGTAGCCAAATTATACCTTCAACACATGCCCCTGTTTTTGGTACAATAGTATAATTATCAAAAACAATATATAACTGTACCTCAGAACGATGTCGTCACTTCACCGACGATATCATTACTTAGGGCGATGTCCAGAGAACACATCGGCCAATTTTTCTCAGGGCGATATCTCAAACAATATATCGGCCAAATTCTGCTAAGGGCGATACTTCAAAAGTATATCGGCCAAATTTTCTTAGAGCGATACTTGAAACAATATCGGCCATATCATCAACTCTCCTGCCAAATGCTAGGATAATACTTCTTCAAATATTTTCCATTTAGAACTTTAGACAACTTCACACCCGAGTCTCGGCGTCAAGCAGACGACGACTTAAATATGCAATAATGTACTCTTTGCCACCGTTTTCTTGCACCAGCACCGCGCCGATCACTCTGTCTTGTGCAGCAATATATAACCTGAACGGCGCACCGGACTTTGGTGCTCGCAATACTAGAGAACTCGACAAATATATCTTTATATTATTAAAAGCCTCCTGCTGTTCTGCCCCCCAAGTAAATTCGGCTTCACTCTTTAACCGAAGTAATGAAACAAACGATTCAATTTTCCCTAACTTTTCTGATCGGCTATCAAGTTACCATTAATAAATGTAGGCCTTGGAATGCTTCCATCACCAATATCTATTTCTTCAAGTGGATTAGCCGATGAGAATCCTTGCCCAAGCTTCTCCATATCATCAAAATCTTCAATTGCCTCATGCATATCGCTCTTACCGGAACGATATTCTTCCACTCAGGTCATCTACAGGATCATCAGCCGTGTCATCTGCAAGGTCATCAACCGTGTCATCGGCGAGGTCGTCATTCGTGTCATCTTCCACTTCATTCTCTTCCGCCACGATGCGTTTCTCCTTCCAGATTTTTGTAGGAACCATTGGTGTCTCCCGATTGAACAATTCGTCACGTTTTTTCTCAGCAATTTCTTCACTAATTTCCAGTGTCCGCAACCGCTGTACTCGTCGTTTTTGAGTGTGTGTTAGTCCTGCCGGACACCAACGAGGTGCTGGTTTGGTTCCTGGAGCGACTGATTTAATCCCGCTGCCCCCGAATTTTTCGGCCTGTACTGACGAACTGTGGTCCCTGGAACAAATATTCTGTTATTGGCCGAAATACTGTTACGCTGATCAGGTTCACCTCCGGCTGCAACCTTCTGGCTTCCACTGGTACTTGGATTCTCATACTGACCGAACGAGCCAAAAACAATTGGAGAAAAACTACTGGATGTACGTGAGCTACTATCTCCCATAGCTGGATCGGTATACATGCTAGCTGATTCAGTTTTCTGACTCATGCTAGAGGATGCAGCAGACGTATTGTTCAGATCTCTCTTTTCTGTATTAGCGTCCAGATGTTTCACTCCTGTATTAGCTTCTTTCTCCTGCACCGATCCACTCTCTACTGTATCAGGTATTTTTGCTCCTGCACTTTTCTCAATACCTTGATCTGACTTGTTTCCTCCAAGCTTCGGACCATGAGAAGCAACATAATTACCTGATTTTTCTACAGGCTCGTGTTCAGCACGCCTCACCGGCACCCAGGTACGTTGGCGACCAGCTTTATAATTTTTTCCATGTGCACTGTGTACTGGTGGTCGATTCCCTCGAACTGTAATTGAATCATGTTGCTTAGCTTCGTGATTGAACCGAGCTCTTTTTTCATGCAATGGTCTTCTATACATAGGACCTGAAGGAACCCACTCTGACTGAAAATAACCTGCTGGCGCTCGAGGGTATGGTGCCCAAGGATTAAAAACCCATGGAGGAAATTGTGAATACATAGGAGGAGGTGCACATCCCCAATAAGCCGGCTCCATTGGAAAATACGGCTGCTGATCATACGAATTTGTTCTCCAACGCTCATGACCATGAGGTCCAGAAGGAGACCTAGGGCGTTTAACGCCTCCAAGCCGATTAAACACATTGTTGGCCTTGCATGAAGTGTATTTTTCCAACAACATGTTAACTGTCGGCTTTATCCTTGGACCATGTTTTCTTCCTCCATTGACTTTCCACACTCCCACTTCTGGATTTTTTGTCTTGATCATCCTCGGCGCAGCATTCTCATCAACTATAACATTTTTTCCTTTTGTAGACTCGGTCTGATCCAACCGAATAAGCACTTTCTTTTTTTCAAACTCGGTCGTGTTGATAGGAAAAGGATCATCGTCGAGTTTCATCTTAATACTCTCTTCGAATGTCAATCGTCCATCATTAATGGCCGATTGCACCTGTCTTTGAAACACATTGCGGTCATTTGTAGAGTGAGAATACGAATTGTGATATTTACAATAAACTCTTTTATACAATTCTCCTGAAGATGGAATAACATGACCTTCTCTCAACCTAATTAATTTTTCTTGCAGTAAAATATCAAAAATCTTATCACACTTGCTAACGTCAAAAGTATATTTTATTTCCTCTCTTTTAGCAGGTGTAGGTTTCAAAGCAGGACATGCAAAAGGTTTTGACTTCGGCGATTGAACCCATTCGGCTACGCCTATGTTAGCATCATCCTCACTAGCCGAATCATCATATTCTAAAGCATTAACCGCTTGGTTACCCTTCTCTTTTTCCCTGTTATCTGTAAACCGGCTATATTGTTTAACTTCCTTAGCACAGTTTTCTTGCGTGGAGTCAAAATAATCAGGGTATGGATTTTGATATGAACGTGCTCTACCCTCAGGCTCTAAACCAAATTCTCTAAGTATACTAGCAAGCTTATCCTTAAAACTTTCTTTGGGCTGTAGAGAACTTGTTTGTGGAATAGATGAAACGCAAGCACGCGGTGAAATCTCCGGCAATGAAATTGGAGCATGTGATGTTTGCAACGGAGATCCACTAACATATGAATAGGGTACCGGCTCGTACGGAACTCCGATACCGACAGTCGGCAAGGGTGGTGTATTGTATGCTACCTGATAACTAGCTTGCTGCAAATTAGAATTAAAGACTGCACTTCGGTCATTGTTGTGGTAATTTTGTGGCACCGAAGTTGTGACAATAGGAGCATCTACGCTAGGCATATAATTATTAACCGGACTGCTCACATAATTCCAGCCACCTTGATTGGTATCTAAAGGGACTTGAGCTTGGGCAACATGAGCCGATGCATCGGATATACATGTATAAGTAGGAAAATTATTTAATTTGCTACTATCCAGAGCCATCAGGCTTTTTACATAATATGCATCACTGTTTTGGAGCAATAATGAACGAACATGAGGAGCTAGACTACTTTCAAGATTAGCCGAACTGCTTATATAATTTCGGCCACTTTGATAATCATGTAATAAAGGAACGTAAGACTGTTGTGCAACATTGGAGACAAAACTTTTGGCCGAACTGCTAACATGGTTCCGGCCATCTTGGTTATTACTTAATGTGGCGTGAAGCTGCTGTGCAGCACTAACCGATGCACCATGTGTATGAATATTACTAGCACAACTAATGGATCTGCTATTTCCCAAAGGCATCAGCTTTTTATCAGGATGTCCATCGTTGCTTTGCAGCACTACCGAACGAGCATGACCAGGTAGACTAGTTTCTAGTTGCTCCTTAAATTCATCAAATGTATTCTCTAAATCTTTAATTATGCGTGTCGTCATGTCAGATTCAAACTTTCTATCTACCAACACATCTATTAAATGAGCAATATTTTCGGTTGGCTTTTTTACCTCAGCGCCGAGTGTATCGGATGGACTCGGCGTAGGTACCTTCTTGACGACGCCTTCTCTTGTCTTCTGGTATCCATCCAACATCAGTTTCATCATCTCGGCTTGCTCTTTCTCGATCTCCCGCTCGAGCTCGCGCCGATCCTCTTCTGACAGATCATCGAGGGTAACGGCGGTGGTGATGTTGGGGTCGACGTCGCTGTCGTTCTTGATGGCGGTGTTCATCTTGCGTAAGTCTTTATTCTTCGGTCCCCAGCGGAGTCGCCAATTGTGTTGCCACGAAAAATTGCCTCGCGACAAAACGATAATCGTCGTACTTTCGTGATGACGAACGGATGCTTTCCGAGCAAAGCAACAAAGATCCCCTCGCTTTCGTGGAGGAGAGACGACCGTTTTTCAGCGCAAAACGGCAAAGATCGCCAAACCCTAGGGCTGCTAGGGCTCGGTGGTAGAAGAACGATAGATAAAAAGATACATTAAAAAGTAGATGTTTATTTGATGAATGTCGATTGGTTGGGGGTATGCCAATCGGCCGTGGCCTTAATATTTAAGGACGCTGGACTTGGCGTATACGATTACAGCTCTGAGCTGAAACCGAACGGGATATTTCCTCCGATCGTTCGGTTATTTCTGGTACTAGCAGCTCCAGATTTTATACATACCATGTACAGTCACGTACAAGTGCTTTTGTACGCAATCTCTCATGGTACCTTTCTCTACGTGACTTCATGCGCAATGCAAACCTGAAATTCAGCTTGCCATCTGAGACCGGCCAGGACTTGTCCGAAACTTCAGCATATTATTTCGACGAACCCCAGAATCTGCCGAAGATTTGTCCTAGCTTGCTCCATGATATTTGCATTGGTTTATCATCAAGCCTGTATTTTAGCTAAATAAAAAGTTCAACTATATATATATATCAACAAATAATCGAACTTCAATAATTCAAAACTAATTTGGCTTATAAAATATCTAGTAGCCAAATTATACCTTCAACACGAGCGTGAGGAGTTACTTAAGGAGGAGAAGTATGCTCTTCTCCAGAAGAGGACCCAGCTGATGAGGACCATGTCTAAGCTCCGCAAGAGGATGGCGGAGCAGGACGAGATGATCGAGGACATGGAGCACCAGGCGAACGAGATGGAGGAGGAGGGCGAGGATCTCCGCAAGGAGAACAACGCTTTTCTCAGTGACGATGACGACTTCCTGGAGGAGATGGACTATGAGCAGGAGGACGAGGAGGAGGAGCTAGTTGACGAGGAGGAGGAGCCACTAGAGGCAGTTCTCGAGGAGGAGGAGGACCCGGAGGAGCCTCCTTACGAGTCTGATGCTGACGTTGCTGAGCCTGAGGTTCCACCTCAGTAGGCGAGAGACTTGAGTACCACCGTAGGATTATGTCGACCCCCATCGCTAGTCGAGTCTAGGTGGTCGCTCTTTTGAGATCATGTATTATGTACATTAGAGGTAGGATGATGTGTAAGCTTGATGCTGTGAACTCTTGATGTGATGCTTGTGTTATATAAATGTGTTAGCTTTGTTTGGTTCGTGCAAAATACTTTTACCATCCCAGAATTAATCAACCCTTTTGTAACTTCATCGCTTTCCCCTTAGTCGAAACCCTTTTTGCCTTGTCTCTTATATCCTGTTTACTTCAGGATGGTGGACACTCGCAATACCTCCAACCAGAACCCGCCACCACCACCAAACCCGACCCCCGCCCAACTTCTTGCGCTTATCATGGAGGAGCGCCAGAATGCCCGGGAGGAGCGCCAAGCTCATCTCGCTACTTTGCAGCAGATTGCCGCTGCCCACGTCAACAACAACAACAACAACAACAACAACAACAACAACAATTGCAATGGCAATGGCAATGGCAATGGCAATGGTAATGGCGAAGTAAACCAGCGATCCACTTTGAGCGATTTCCAGAAGACCAACCCACCTACCTATTCCAAGGGACTTCACCCACTGGAAGCCGATGATTGGCTTCGCACCATCGAGAACAACCTGGAAGTTGCTACCGTGGGAGAACCTGAGAAAGTTTTATATGCCACCCACTACCTTGCTGGACCTGCACGAGCTTGGTGGGAAGCTACCAAGGCTCTCCAGCAAGTTGGCTATGTTATCAACTGGGCTGAGTTCCAAGAGAAGTTTCGCAAGAAGCATATTCCTGGCGGACTCATTGAAAGGAAGAAGGATGAATTCCGCAAGCTGAGGCAGGGAAGTAAAGATGTGGTTGGCTATCTTGATGAGTTTATCGACTTATCTCGGTATGCTCCAGATGACACCAACATAGAGAAGAAGAAGATGGAGCGATTCCTGAATGGACTTCATGATGAACTGCAGTGTGCTTTGGTTATCCATGACTTCTTTGATCTGGAGTCACTTGTGGACAAAGTTATCCAGCTGGAAACCAAGCGCAAGTCCATGTTTGAAGGTCGTAAGAGGAGGATGGCTGCTTCAGAAGGTTCTGTCAACCAGAAGCCTCGTATCTTTCAGCAAGCCCCCAAGCCTGCCTATAGACCACCACAAGCTCCACGCCCCACTTTCCCTAACCGCCCAAACAACTTTAACCGCCCAAATGACAATAACCGTCCCGGAGGGATTTCAACAACGTCAACCGTAATGCTGGTGTTGTCTGCTTTGAATGCGGCACTAAGGGTCACTACTCCAGAGAATGCCCTAATCCTAAGAGGAATATTCAGCGCCCCAATGCACCGGCACAGAACAATGGTCAAGGCCGTAATGGAAATGGCAAGAATGCCGCACCTCGCAGAAATGTTGCTGTTGCCAAGGGCCGTCTGCACCACATCAATGCTGAAGAAGCCGAGGAAGCGCCAGATGTTGTGCTGGGTACGTTTCTTGTCAACTCAGTACCTGCAACTGTTCTGTTTGATTCTGGTACAACTCATTCCTTTGTTACCCAAGAATGTGTTGCTAAGGGAGGTTTAGTCGGGAGTCTCTTACCCAAGCCCATAGTTATACAAATCCCAGAATCCACCGTAGAGACCAAGTTGTTTTGTCCCGACGTTCCCCTTGAAATCAAAGGAGAAAAGTTTCCAGCCGACTTGATCGTTCTAGGAACCCAAGGTATAGATGTTATTTTGGGTATGAACTGGCTAGCCAAGTACCATGGTCGTATAGATTGCGCCAGAGAGTTGTATCCATCACCACAGCCAAAGATGTCGAAGTGGAATATGTATCCAAAGCTAGCCATTTCCACCCAGGCTGCCATGAGGGCATAGCTCGACCCGCCCTAGATGAGATCCGTGTGGTTCACCTATTCCGAGATGTCTTCCCTGAAGAATTGCCTGGTATGCCACCAGACCGGGATATTGAGTTCATAATTGAACTTATTCCGTGAACAGTCCCTATATCCCAGAGACCATACCGGATGAATCCAGAAGAACTGATTGAGTTGAAGAAACAGTTGGCTGATATGCTCAGCAAAGGTCTTATTCGCCCAAGCGCTTCACCTTGGGGATCACCCATTATTTTTGTGGACAAGAGAGACGGTACCACACGCCTGTGTGTGGACTACCGCATGTGTGGACTACCGCAAGCTAAATGACGTGACCATTAAAAACAAGTACCCTCTTCCCAAGATCGAGGATCTATTCGATCAGATGAACGGAGCCCGAGTCTTTTTAAAGATCGATCTTCGGTCAGGGTATCATCAGTTGAAGATCCGAGAGTCAGACATTCCCAGGACCGCCTTCACCACCCGTTACGGTTTGTTTGAATACACCGTGATGTCTTTGGTTTGACTAATGCCCCAGCCTATTTCATGAATCTCATGAACAAGATTTTCATGGAGTACCTCGACAAGTTCGTGGTATTCCTTGACGACATCCTTATCTACTCCAAGACCGAAGAAGAGCATGTTGAACACCTGCGTCTAGTTTTGGAAACCCTCCGAGAACACCAGTTGTATGCCAAGCTTAGCAAGTGTGAGTTTTGGCTTAGCGAGGTGGCATTTCTCGGTCATGTCATCTCTGCTGGAGGAATTTCTGTTGACCCAGAGAAGATTAGAGCCATCATGGATTGGAAAGCCCCCACTACTGTGACTGAAATCCGAGAATTCCTTGGACTAGCGGGTTATTACCGCAAGTTCGTTGAAGGATTCTCTAGTATAGCCAAACCCATGACCCAACTGTTGAAGAAGGACAAGAAATTTGAATGGACCCAGAAGTGTGAAGATGGTTTTCAAGAATCGAAGAAGAGGCTGACCTCAACCCCAGTTTTAATTATGCCAGATGTCACCAAGAGTTTCGACGTGTATTGCGATGCATCACGCCTCGGACTTGGTTGCGTTCTGATGCAAGAAGGCAAGGTTGTGTCGTATCTGTCTCGGCAGTTGCGACCGCATGAATAGAATTACCCAACCTATGACCTGGAGTTAGCTGTCGTTGTTCTTGCTCTTAAGACATGGCGTCCCTATCTTGCGGGACATCGCTACGAGATCTATACGGATCATAAGAGCTTGAAGTATATTTTCACTTAGAAGGAGTTGAATTTGCGACAGAGGAGATGGATGGAATTAATCAAGGATTATGATATTGGAATCCATTATCATCCTGGAAAGTCAATGTAGTTGCCGATGCCCTTAGTCGCAGGCCTTGCACCCTGAATGCCCTGATCCAAGCCGAACAACCAGCCTTGTTTAAGGAGTTCGAAGATTTCGGACTGGAGCTTGTTAGCCATGGTTATCTCGCCAATCTAGAGTTAGCCCCAACCCTGATGAATCAAATCAAGGAAGTCTAGAAAGGTCATGAAAGCATTGAAGGAATTAAAAAGGAGATTTCTCTCGGCAAAGCACCCGGTTTTGCTGAAGATGCTGAAGGAGTGCTGAGATTCAATGGCCGCATTTGTGTGCCCAATGTCAAGGAACTTAAGGAGTTAATTCTTGCAGAAGCCCATGAGACCCCTTATTCAATCCATCCCGGCGGAACCAAAATGTACCAAGACCTTCGTGAGAAATTTTGGTGGCATGGAATGAAGCGAGAGATCGGTTCTTTCGTTGCCAAGTGTGATATCTGTCAGCGAGTCAAGGCTGAACATCAGTGACCCGTTAGATTGCTTCAACCATTGAAAATTCCCGAGTGGAAGTGGGATGAAATTGGAATGGATTTCATTACCGGACTTCCAAGATCTAACCAAGGCCATGTTTCAATCTGGGTCATCGTTGATCGACTGACCAAGGTTGCTCATTTCGTTCCCGTCAAGACCACTCACACCGGAGCTCAGTTAGCGGACTTGTATATTTCTAGAATAGTAAGCCTGCACGGTGTGCCTAAGAAGATTGTATCTGACAGAGGCACACAATTCACCTCAAGATTCTGGGAAGCCCTTCACGAAGCCCTCGGAACCAAATTAGCTTTTAGCACAACTTATCATCCCCAGACCGGAGGCCAAACTGAGTGAGTGAACCAGATATTAGAGGACATGCTTCGTGCATGTGTTCTATCCTATGGTTCCAAGTGGGAAGATTGCCTACCATTTGCAGAGTTTTCTTACAACAATAGTTACCAGTCTAGTCTGCAAATGGCCCCGTTTGAAGCACTTTACGGCAAGAAGTGTCGTACGCCCCTGAATTGATCCGACACCGGAGAAGGCAAATTGTTTGGACCAGATACTCTCCGTGAAGCCGAAGAACAAGTTCAACTTATCCGCGAGCGACTCAAAACTGCCCAATCCCGTCAGAAGAGCTACGCTGATCCCAAGCGTCGCGATGTCACCTTCAGTGTCGGAGATTATGTCTATCTCCGAGTGACCCCACTTAAGGGAATGCAGCGTTTCCATGTCAAAGGGAAATTAGCGCCAAGATATATTGGACCCTTAAAAATCCTTGCTCGTCGAGGAGAAGTATCTTATCAACTGGAGTTGCCCCAAGAGTTATCGGAATTTCATTATGTCTTCCACATTTCCTTGCTCCGGAAGTGTCTTGAAGTTACCGACCAGCCCGATGTTTTCAAAACATCGACCACCTCTCCATCGACTTGAACCATGACTTGACGTACCGTGAGAGACCCCTCAGAATCCTCGACGAAGATGTTCGTGTTACCCGGAGGCGCGCGATCAAGTTCTACAAAGTTCAGTGGACTAACCACTCTGAAGAAGAAGCAACTTGGGAACGCGAAGACTACCTTAGAAGCGAATTCCCAAACCTCCTTAGTACCTAAGCCTGGCAAATCTCGGGACGAGATTTATTTTAAGGGGGGAAGGATCTGTAACATCCCAAAAATATTAAGAAGTATTATTATTCCAAAAATGTGGTCCAACAAAAACTTTTGTTATTTTATATGTGTTGGTTATACATTGTTGCTTGTGATAATTATTTCTTGTTGGTTGTGTTGGTTGTTAGCTCAAATTAAAAACTTGAAGAAAAGAAAAGAAATAAAAACTAAAGTTAAAACAATAAAAATCATGTGACAAGTGTCACACAATTTCTCCAAGAGAGAAATCCATTTTTCTTCAAAACAAAAATTCAGTGGAGTGATAAGTAATCACCCCCAACTTAATTCTACAACTTTCCCTCTCAAATAAATATTTCCAAATATTCCAAATTTAAAATCAACATCTTTCTTTATCTTCTATAAATCAAGAAATGTGCTATGATGCACTTGACAAATAAATGAATAAACACCACCACAAATCTTGATAAATATATGTGAAGCAAATTATGAAAATAAATTTCAGAAATAAGAAAATGAAATTGATTCAAGCATTTCATCGAGCACATGGTGGCAGTGCATGTTCTTCCCAAATCCCTCTCAATCCGAGATCAATTTGATCGATTTCGATCAAATTGATGCAAGCCACTGCCTCCATTCGATTTCTCTCATCTCTCTCACCTCACCGCGCCCGCCGGAGCCGAGGGAATTGGTCGGGGAGACGGAGAGGAGCACCGCCAGGGGACAGGCGCCCGCGCCGCACGTCACCGTGGTCGCCACTGTTGAAGAAGGAGGTGTCGACGCCGTGGCAACCCCGCACCGTGCCCCCCTCTCTCCCTCGCTCCTCTGCTCCGGAAGACAAGCCAACATCGACACCACTGCACCCACAGATGCCCCCATCGCACGCGCCTGTGCTCGCCGCTTGCCATGGCCGACCCGAGGACATCGTTGTCGACTCGGCGCTCCACTGCACCCCTCACCGCGTGGCTGCGCCCGGACGTTCCCCAGCTCGCCAGTGGCCCCCCAGACAAGCGACGCCGCACTCTCCCGCTCCCTGGACTGCGCGTGAACTTCGACCACCGTGAGCCGAAGCTCGAGCTTATAAGCACACCGAGCCCTCTTGTTTTCTTCACACACTACCACTCCCTCTCCCTTGCTCCACCTTCACTTGTGCACCGCCAGGAGGGCGGAGCCGTAGCTGCGAAGCCACTGCCGCCCGTGACCATCTTCGAGCTCGCCGTGCCCGAGGTTGAAGACGACCACGGCCGTGCCGTGCTGCTCTCTCTTTCTCTCCTCTCTGGCCCACACCTCATCTCCATTAGCACCGCACTCAGCCGCGTCTCTTTCCCCTTTGATTCGTGCCCAGGAGCGACGCAGGGAGCTCACTAGAGTCAGTACACGGCCACGGAGGAGGAGCTGCTCGTCGCCGACGCCAGGAGCATCCCCAGCAAGCAGGACTACTCCAGCACGCTTCCCCAAGCCGCCGCCGTCGTTCTGCATCATTTCCACCATCCCCAGGCCACCCTAGGTGAGCAGTCCGTCCACCTCGCCGTCGCAGGCATGGCGGCGCCGCCCGAGTGTGGTCATCGCCGTTGCTATTGAACGTGGGCCGTTGGATCCTTGATCCACGGCAGCGTACCGCTTCGCGTTGGAACAGCCACTGACGAGCGGGCCCCGCTCATCAGATCTTTAAACTTTCCTGCGCGCGCGAGACGTTCTCTGTTGAGTCACTGACGGGTAGGCCCCACCTGTCAGAATTCTCAACATTATCCATTAGATCGATTTAATTCGAATTTAAACAATCTGTAAAACCAGTACTGGACTCAACTTCAAAATGCAATATCTCGAGATTTACAAGTCCAAATAAATCAAATAAAAATGTTCTGGAGAGGTTATGAAATTTTTTAACCAACCCAAGTGGTTTCATCCTGTTTAGATTAATAATTAAAAAGTAGTATTAGAAATACCACAGAAGGTTTAAAACCTAAACTTGTTTGTTTCTGAAAATATATTCATGCAAATGATGCCAATCCAATTTTTTTAGCTTAGTACTGTGATCCTTTAGCTTCCCTAATTTTTTTAGAATTAATTAATCAATATTAATTGTTTAGCATTTGGATTAAGATTAGCAAATCTTTCTGAACTAAAATAATTATAAATGTTTAATGGTTAATCCAAATGAGTTGGAACTAATTTTGTTAGGTCAAATTTAGTCATGGTTAGTTGCCCCTAAAAGAATTTAATTTTTGAATCAACATAACTTAAGTTACAGCCAAAACTTGGTTAATAAGTGTTTGGATTAAAACAATTATGTATGGAGTTTGGTATCTCCAATTAATCCAAATTAAATTGTGTTGTCTTCTACACATCAGTAGCTTTCTGTAGAAATTTAGTTTGTATTTTTGTGACCAACAGAACTCAAGTGATGCAATTAAACATGAATAACTAGTTTCTGCCATAATTAAGACACAATCAAATAATGGTTAATTAAATTAAATTGAAACCAAATTGTGTTGCTTTGTGTGTGCAGTAGCTATTTGTAATGTTTAAGAGTTGTTATGTTGTGATGCTTGATTGAGTAGTTTAGTAATTATTGCGTTACTTGTTTACCGTTTAGACGAGAACGTTGTCGGAATTATCGAAGAAGGAGAGTTTGTTGAACCCGAAGATCAAGACCAAGGCCACTTTGTCGAGCAAGGCAAGCTACTCTCTGAGCTTGCATCTATACACATCTACTTTAATAATCATTGATTTACTCTTACATCAAGGATTTTGAAAACCTTTTACAAAAGTATATGAAAGACTATTTTGTCACCTATGTAGAAGTATAAGATAGTTGATATGAATTATAGGATGGGAAAATAAATACTGTTTATTCAAAACTCCTCTGGAAAAACTTGTGTGGTTATGGAATACCGAGATGTCGGTATTGAGGTGAAGATATGGAGAATGGTGATGTTCTATGAAAAATGCACATTGTGTCCTAGTACTATGACGACCAATCATACCTTGTGCGACCACACTTACCCATATATGGGCAAGGGCGTAGTCATATAGTTTTTTCGTATTAGTATGGGATGCCTCAACAACGGAGATGACTCCGTTCCATGAGGGGACGGTTTGGTGACCTACCCCTGACCCAGGTCCTCGCACAGTGTGGTGAAGGAAGGTCCTTCCACATGTGGTGGATAGAAGGTTGTCCCCTATACACCGCCGGGCAGAACTATGAGTCCTCACACTTAGATTCCGACGGGCTGAGTTAAATGTTGATGGAAAGTGTCATAGCGGCAGGGTCCTATACTAGCATGAGCAAAGGACAGGCTACGGTCGGTGACTCAACTTCGCATACACCTTGTATGGCGGGACGTGGCTGACACGATGAGTTACCGGATGGGTGTGGGAAAAGCGTGCTACCTCTGCAGAGTGTAAAACTATTCGAATAGCCGAGTCCTCGGATATGGACAGTTGGGAGGCTGTCCTAAGACCATGTGCAAGTTTTGAAAAGTTTTTGAGTCTGAAAAAGAAAATGAAAGTGGTGAATGTTGGGTACAACCATACCAACGGATCGGTATGTGGTTGCTGGATGCAAATGGACCATGACGGGCTATGGTCGAGAATAAGGATGAGTTTTGGAGAAATAAAAT
The DNA here is from genome assembly GCA_947311845.1 of Poa pratensis. Lineage (NCBI taxonomy): Eukaryota > Viridiplantae > Streptophyta > Magnoliopsida > Poales > Poaceae > Poa > Poa pratensis. The sequence goes on along the minus strand of CAMZMU010000092.1, from coordinate 38,213,099 downwards.
CAAATGGTGATTTATGGAGAAAGTTATAAAATTCTTCTTACCTTTTTCAATAAAGATATAGAGATGTTTTCAATAAATAAAAGTTGGGAAAATAAAATAAAACTAGTGCATTCTCATGTTGGGGTAGTTTGCGAGTACAATTCCAATTGTACTCATATTGGTTTCATCCCTGGCTATTGTCTTAGCTAGATTACGAGGAGCACTACGCTGAGGAGGAGTTTGGCGACTTCTACGCGAACTAGGGATCTCCATAAGTCAGCTGCCTATCGGGTCGATGTTAGGACGGGTTTATCTACTACGCCGTAGCTTCCGCTGAATGTTTTGATTTGGCCCTTGAAGGCATCTATGTAAGGACTTGGTCTGTATGGCCATTTATGTAAGACTTTAATTCGGTACTGTAATGGATGTAAACTTTGATATTCAGTTTGGATTATGTGCAACGACAGACTGATCACGGGATCGTTGTGTTAAGCATAATCGGGTAATTCGGACAGCTAGTCCGGGGTGCCCACACATATGATGACAGTAAACACCACATTCAGTAATTCATTAATTCGTGGTTGTAGGACGTGATGATATCCTTGGTGCTTTGGTGAAACATCCTTTGTTGTCACTCTCTCCTGAACAAAAGGATAGATGGTTACTTTTGCCATAGAGCATTATGAACGTATCAGCTCTCTTATTGTGCATAAGCTCACGGAGAAAAACTTTGGGCATAGTGTAAGTAATTACTTACAACGGATCGAAATCTCCTTTCATATATTTCAATTATATATATGATGTCACTGATAATTCTCCTCAATTGTGCAGAAGATTCCAAGCAGTATTTATCGACACCTCATCATCCGCTCGTCAGGGAATATCTGTTTGATGTCCGAACCAATTAACCTTTGCGTTGGTAAATGGTTCAAAGATGAAACATGCAGCTTTTGCTTGGACAAGGAAACCTGGATCGAATTTGCTCGCAAATCTGGCTTTCGAATCGGATCGGTGATCATTATGTGTGCCACATCGTTCAAGGGTTCCATCAATATGTATTTCGAACGACTGTAAAAACTAGCAGTCTGTCGTTTTAGATGTGTATGAAACATTTGAGCTAATTAAGCTATGATTTAGAGTCCAGCTAGCTAGAAGTCCTTCAGTTGTTATTAGTTGTCATGTAATGGAATTCTGCTTGATTAGCAATATATGTGCTAATTTACTGCTCAGCATCAATATTAATTAAATCGCTCGTTTCTGAAATAGTGGGCATCCGAAAATATACGTCCCATCTGGATATATAATTTTCCGAGTAAATGCAGATACTCCGGCGCATACAACCCCTAGCCTCTTTTTATTCCCAGCCGCCTCCCAGTTAAACCGGAATGTCTGGGTAAACTCCGGACATTCCGTGCCAGTAGAGCCGGTCGAGGAACTAGCCCACCTCTGACCCGCGCGTCAGCTCTTTCCTGCGCCCGCCTCTGGTTGCAGAGGCGGGTCATTTTAAAAAACCGTCTGAGGGGCTAGTTTCCCAGCCGCGCGTGAGAACCGGCTCCGGTTACCTAGATTATCCTCGACTGTGGCTCCGAGTCGGATGGTAAAACCGGCTGAGGCCCATGGCAGGGATGCGGCTCCAAAACTCGAATCTGTTATTGTGCTTGCGGATCAAGCTAACAGCCAATGGAGAGGCAAGAAAAGCCAAAGCCGCGGAACAGCAGAAAAAGAAGGGAAATTAATCTCCCTCAACGCGGCTCCTTATAAGTCGCACTCATTTATAAGCCGCAGTTTGCGACTCAAGTTTAGACCACTCAGGGTCCCAGTATCATCCCAGCTACCTAGAGCTATCGTCACAGCTATTGCAGCTGAATGTCACATTCACAGCTAACTAGAGCTGGTTATCATACAAAGCTACTTAGAGCTCGTCAGAGCTATTGCAGCCGCTAAATATCAAAATCGCCACTTACGTGTGAAAAATGTATCATACATTGTATCAAAAATTGACCGCCGCCTATGTGCAGTTGTACCATGATTATGAAATAAAGCCGACACCTCTGCAATGCGGATGGTTGTCGTTTCGCCTCAAACTACCAATAGAGTCGCTGAGTCTTTTATTTTATTTATCATTTGGTTCCTTGGGGGCTGCGATGCTTTATGAGCTCAGTTTGTAACCTCGGAATCGCCAAATCAGTGGCATTTTTCTTGATTACACTCAGTTTTAGCTCGGATGCGACTCACAATATGTGACCAAAGTACCGGCCTGTGGCGTCAATCAAGTCGGAACTCCTATCATGGACTTTCTCGACCCTGAACACATATTTTGCTTGGGAAATACTGAGCCACGCGAGGGCCTGACTAAAAGATTTGAGACAAATCAAAAGGACCCGCCTACGTGGTCATAACAAATTGTGCTAATCAAAGTATGAACAAGCTGATCATTGTATCAAACCAAAATAAACTTAAAAAAGTTATTACAAGTCACTCAGGGCTGAATCATCATAACAATGTTTTTACGGTCACTTCTTCACAGCCTTTTGCTTGCGAGAGGACGGCATTGGCGGCTTACCAGTAGAAGCAGCAGCTGCGGCGCCACCGCCAAAGTTAGCCGCACTTGGAGGAGAGCTTGTACCTGGAGAAGCATCCAACCAAGTAGAAGCTGTTGGCAACCTTTCAAATTTCTTACCATCAGGATGATATTTCCCTTGGTAAGACGCAAGGTCAACCCCATCAACAAGTTGCGTGCCAAAGCCGCGCATGCTCTTCCAGGTTGCCAGGTACTCATCCGCAGGAAAGTCCGTGCCGTCAGATCTCTTCTGTGGCATGCCCTGAGATACCTTGGCAGCATCAAAGCTGGGATAATATGTCTTGGCAAGTGCGAGAACGTGAGTCGCTCCGACACGAGCCGAAGATTCCTTCCAGTCAATGAAATAATGCGCTGCCTTGGAAAGTCTCTTCATCAAGCCTTCACCGGTGGAGGGGACGGCTTGGAGGGCAGGAGATAGGCAGACATCTGCTTCAAAATCTCGACAGGTTTCCTCGTGTACTCACGGATATGATTAAGCTGCTCTTGGGTGCGACCCAGAGTAAGAGGAGACTCCTTGCCTGCAAAGCAGTACGAAGGTATTAGAAGACATGAGGATTATACAAATGATATACGACAAGCAGTTACACAAGCATTACCAGAGAGTTCTTGGGTCATGATGGTCACCAGCCCATGGACAAGATCAGCAGAGTCATGAACTTTCTTGAGTTCCCCGGTCCGCTTGTTAAGATCCTTCTCAAGTTGCCCAATTTGGACAAGTTTAAGGCGCACCTGCTCGTTCACCTTAGCAATAGCATCCTTTTGAGCATGGATTTGCTGCTCTTGTTCCCCAATCCTTTTCTAGGCTTTACCATCAACATTTTTAAGCCGCTGCTCAGCGGATTTGGCTTGCTCGGAAAGACTATAATTTTGATCAGAAAGGACACCAACCCTTTGATCTTTCTTCTTCATATCTTCTTCACGCTGGGCAAGGAGGTTTTTGAGTCTGTCAACTTCAGCAGGAGCTTACTGGATCTTTAATTTTAAGGCTTTGTTTTCATTCAAAGCAGTTTTCAGCTCTTCCTACGAATCATAAATAAATGATATGTCAGAAACAACAAAGTCAGAATAAGGATCAAGTCTTCGTTTCTTTCAGCAAGCACAGTCACGATCCTTGGGGGCTAGTGGAACAGTGCTTCACGCAGCTCAGTTGAATGCTTGTCATTAGCCGCAAGGATGGTCTGGGCCAACTGCTCAGCACGGCTGCTTGAAGAAGAGGGAATAACCCCTCCATGGGGCACAAGCTGTGCATGAGGGCACTCAGGTTCAGATACCAGCGGCTTCGCTGGCAATTCTTGGAGACCCTTGGTAGATTGATCAGTGACATCCTCGATACGAGGACGAGTTTCTACTATACCTCGGATGATTGCAGCGGCAGTTCCATCCTCTAAGGCCACCTCAGGAGTGTCAGGAGATGCACCTAAGGTCACATCATCAGTCGTCGCCACACCTTGCTTTGCCGCGACCTCCTTAAATGCATCAATTGCTTCTGAGGCTGCAAGGGAAGGTTCCATAATAGCCGTGGAAACAGCAGCAAAAGCAGCCGTGTCCTCAGCATCTACCTTGGACCTACAAAAGCAAAGGCATAAAAAGCAAGGAAAAGACGGCACAAATGGAGCAGATGAATGGAAACTCACCCTGGTGCCACCTTGATATTAAGGGCAAGGTTGTCGCTCGAAGGAGACGACAAAGTCTGAAGCCCGGAATCTACAAGACATTCAGGAGTTGAGCATTAGTGCTTGAAGATACAAAAGTAATCATAAGAGCTTAGGCAAGCTGAGTTACCATAAGTGACGCCCATGTCATCGTCTACAGAGGCAGTGGTTCTGAACACGCGCTTGGGTCCAGAAGAAGCTGCAGATGACTTGTGACGTTTAGTTCTGGGCTCAGGGTTCTCAACATCCTTAACCTCTGGTTCCTCGCGAGATAGCCTCTTCGAGGACCGGCGAGGAGTGGGCTCAATAGTAGAGGGGCTGATAGCCACCGCAGGGCCCTCATCCTCCTCCAGTTCTGCTAAGTCGCTATCCGATTCAGCAGTAGCTACGGAGGGAGTATCAATATTTTCATTGCCCTCTAATTCGGGCAGCAACTTTCTTTTCGGGGAACGCTTTGCAGAAGCGGTACCCGGGTCAGCAGCAAAAGCCGACCAATAATTCTCATCAGCCTGGCACGGATGTGAGTAAATATAACTCGAAGAAAATAAAATAGGCAATGCCAAGATTGAGGATATTACAGAGAAATGATAGAAAAAGTTACCTTGAAAGGCTTGTTCTTCGCATTAAAAGGTGGAAGGCCCACCTTGTCAAAGGAGACGTTCTTCTCCTCGGTTACGCGGCAGATATAATCCACCCATTCTTCCGGCTTCCAAGCCTCAGCGGCTATGCGGTCTACATCTCCGGGAAGGCCGGAGTACTCTATGAAGAGTTGCTTTCGGAGGCTTACGGGCTAGATCCTCCATTTCGTCCAGCAAGAAATAAGGTCAAGGCCAGTCAAGCCGCGACTAACCAAGACGCGGATTTTCCCCAGCATCTTAGTCACGAAAGACATGGCAGATTGCCGGGGCTTGGCCTTCAGCGAGTCAGAGGGCACGAAGGCTGCATTGGACCAATGTGACACCCCTCCCTGGCACATATCACCAGAGAGGCGGTCGTCCCGTGCGCCAGCCCAAGATATCTGGCCGCACGTCGCGACAGTGCAACATAGTGGAAATCATTGCACAATCAGGCAAAAGAAGTGCTACAAATGGTTTACAAGGCCATCAAGGCATGACAGAAATATCACGCCAAGCATGGCTCAGTACAGAGTTTAACTGGCAGTGGAAGACGGCTAAGGCAACGGCTTGGAGCGGCTCCACTCCACAGGCATCTGGCTGGGCTACTGATCCTAGCACGCTCTGGCTCCAAATCCTCGCTAAGGTGGAAGATGAATCCTCGCCAATATCTGGCCACAATCACAAGGTCCGTGAGTACATTATTATGCACTCAGCAAGTATCGCCACTTACTACAAACAATCCAACAATCATGCAGCAAGATATACATTGGGAATAAAATCTACAACATGGCAAGTGTCTACTCTAGGCAGATCAAGATAATAACATAAAGGTAACATGGCATCACAAGCAAAACATGGCATAAACAAACAACGGGTATTACCCGTGCAGAGTCCAAGCCAGGTGGGGTTGGATCGTGCACCGGCAATCATACAAAGAAATTACCTGTGACGAGTATAATCGAGTGTACCAGTTGGTACCAAATAATACACATTGCACCTGTGATCACTGCTAGGCCCTCTGGCCTCAACTTTCCCCTCTGGGCATGCACGGTTGATGTTGGCTCAGGCCTAACTCTAGGCTTCCAACGATCACACCGCCATCCCGTATCACGGGTTACCATCAACATCTCAAGACAATATTCCCTGCATCATCTTATTTGTTCATTTAGTGTAATCAGGTCGTTCATTAATTCTTTCAAACAAATCTTAAGTTTAACCTCCGGACACGACGAGGACACACAGTGTGACCGACACTGAACTGTTGTTCCATATCCCAGGAACGAGGCTAGCTTGCTAGGTTGACACTCTCGAGAGGTTGCTTTACCACCTATCAGAATGCACCCCACTCAACCGACACTTCGGGTTTGTCACGCCCAAAGTCGTACTAAGCAAAATACACTCTCGTGACGGTCCACTTGCTAAGACACTCTCCCGCACCACCCTATGCGCATGGCACAACGGGCAAGTAAATCCGGCACATCCCCTGGCGCGACCAGGTATGCCTAGCTCCGGACTCCCTATCACAGTCGAATCCGTGTCTGTCGACCACTACCCTCGGACAGCACAACCGAACGACTGCGCCCAATGGATGGCACAAAAAGGGCTCAACAACCTACTAGGTCACGGTCCTCCCATGAGACGACGATGGTTCTGCTTTCAAAGTTCAGATTAGTGGCACCATGGACTGACCCTATCGTTGTTTGGAGGGGTGTTTCATTTAATCAAGTTTTATCACAACAAGTCCCAAAACAGAGGATTAGTCCAGCATAATAATCACGATATCAATATCATATATCATCAAACAACGAGGCATTAGCAACATAATAATGATCAACTACAAAATATAGTTTAGTTGGTTTGCGTCGACCGGGTGACTGTCGTGGCGATTTTGCCAACAAGCGCCATCACAGATCAACTAGTTGGTTAGCGTCGACCGTGTGACTATCGCGGCGATTCCACCGACAAGTGCCACCACAGATCAACTACAAATTATATCATAGTGTTTCAAACGGATGACTGTGGCGGTTCCTCCAGCCGGTGTTATCGTAGATCAATCACAAAGTTGGTGAGACATGTAGCCTCCAAACAATGAACCGAAAAGCATTCATAAGAAAGAAAGTATCCATTCCACTCGAGGATTAACCTGACGTGGTGTCGGCAATCTTGGCAAAAAGAAGCAAATGGAAAGTCAGCTCCCAAGCGTCGCCGTTCGGGTGGTCTACGCCAACCATATTTGACGGAGGGACAAGAAGCAAATAACTCTTTTGGCAAATGCCCCCAACTCCGAGGATCATAAGACGACATTCGTCCGCTCCTCACCTCGGCGAAGAAGAAGAAGCAAACGCAGAATTTATAGTGGTTTATTTAGAGGGTTCGACAAAGCCGCGCAAGTGCGAGGCGCACAGTTAATTCACACATCATTCTAATGCATACGTGGATGATGAATGAAGCATGGCAGGAGCAATAATCCGACTAACATATTAAACACAACAATAACAGACCGTCATGATATATATACCGAACGCAGACAAATATAAACACTTGGCATGACAATAAGCAAATAACAAACAACATTGCGGGACGACTCATAGCAAGGGGTTAGCTTGCCTACGAAGATCGACACCGTTTGAGTTGGAGGGTCACGAACGTCACGATTCAGGGGCTCGGTTCGCCGGTACCGCGCGATACTCCTATACACGCATACAAGGGTGCTGAGTATACAACTATTTTACAAAAATGTAAAACCTATACCACTGGACAGATCCTTCCAAGATAGGAATTTACAAATTTGATTCACTCGAATCGGAGCTACGGTTTAAAAGATATTGACGTGCGACGGATAGCTATCGGCTGCTCACCTCGAAAAAACAGACTGCGTGGGAGAAAAAAAACGAGCGGGCTGCTCTGGCCGTGCGGTTGGGCCTCAGATGGGCCTTCCGGCCTGCTACTGCGCTGGACTGGGCTGCTGCTCGCTGCTGGACTGCTACACGCCTGGAAAGAAAAAGGATAAATCTCAAAAAAAAAAAAAAAAAAAAAAAAAAAAGGATCGATCGATCCAGCGTACGTTGACCTCCTGTACGCTCCTTGTCCAGCGTACGGGGAGCTCGCCGGAGCGGCGGCTCAGCGCGCCGGCCGGCCGGCGTCGGCGGGGATGGATTGGAGGCAGCGGGGGCCGCGGCCAGGGGGAGCTGGGGCGGGGACGGAAGCGTGGTCATCGTTTCCCTCCCGCGCGGGCACGCACGGGAGCGTACGGGAAGGCGCCGGAGGTCGACGGCCGCCGGCGACGGGTGGCTCGGCGGAGCTAGCCGAGGATGGCGGTGAGGCCGTGGCGCAGGGACACGCCCGGGGAAGGGTCCAGAGCTGCAGGGGAGAGCAGGGGGCGGCGCCGCGAGCTCGGCCGTGGCTCGGCCATGGTGGCCGCACGGGCGGAGCTTGCCGGCGACACTCCGCACCGCCTGGACGCCGGCCGACGGCGGGGACGGAACCGTGGTGCTCCACCGCGCCCAGGGAGGCAGGCTACAGTCGCCGGGGTCCACGGGAGGGTGGCCGTCCGAGCTCTCCCGAGCTTGGCCATGGCGGCAGCAGAGGATGAACGGGATGGTTCGGCCTCCAACTGCTGCTCCGGCGGGTTGGCTAGCAAGGGCAGGGGAGGGGTGAGCAAGGGGTGGTGCGGCTGAGGGAGAGACTCGAGGTTCTTATGGGCTAGAGGGAGGCCACGGCTTGGGGGGGAGGCTGCCGTGCTCAGCCGAGCTCGGCAATGGTGGACGCCCAGGGTTTCTTCTCCCTGCTGATTCCAGGGAGGGCAGGGTGAGGGAGTGGAGAGGAGTGAGAAGGAAGTGGGGTGCGTGTGGAGCGTGGCTGCTCTCAGCTCCTTTGTATCCAGAGGGAGAGGAAGAACAATGGGAGAAGGGGAGGGCACGGGAGAAGCTCCACAAATATCCCTCATGGCCTGTGCTGTCGGTGGAGGAGATAAGAAGGAGCTGGACGCACAGGGGAGGCACGAGGTGCACTGGAGCAGCGGGTTAGGCACCGACCGCGAGGTTTACGCAAATTAGAAAATCTGCTCCGAAGGTGTTCGATGAAACGCCCGAATGAACTTTACGATTTTTAAAATAAATTCAGAAAATTCCACTGGCTAGGATTGGAGGCTCGGAGATGGTCCACTGAGTTTGAACTCAAATGGTTGCTTCTAGATATGGTTTTGGGTAATGTGTCCGCTAAGCCGCGTAACGGCATCGGTTTTTGGCTTACAAAGGAAGTAGATCAAAACTTGCTCGAACGAGTTCGAGTTCAGCGGAAGAAGTGTAGGAAATGCAAAAACATGCAACTCCCTAAATTATGAGGATTTTCCGAGGCTCCTAAGTTGACCGAATAAAATTGAGATCGGAGCGACATTTAACAGTTAACTCTGAAATTGGAAATACGTGGATTGGAGCGTGAAATATTTTTGGGCGGGTCTTCTAAAAAGGGTAGGGGAGTCCTCCGGAATTTCAAGAGAGAGCAAACTCTAAGTCAAATCGTCTCGAAAGATTTTAGGAAACACTTATAAAAACTAGAAAAGTTTTTCCGGCGTCCAAAAATAATTTAAAAATTCGATCTAAGGAGGAAGACGAGTCTCGCCTTCAAGAGACATATCTTGACAGTAGAAAAAAGACTTTTGCCAATCCCTGGCTCTATTGGCTAAGGCCAACCTAGGAAGAACAGAGTTCTTGTGGCGCTGTAGGGCAATGGCGCCGCATCGAACGTACTCGCCGCCTTTTGACTCTAATTGGCTGTTGCAACTAAAGGACGCGAGCCACAAATCAATGTTGGGGATCGCGTTAAGGTAGTCCTCACAGAGGACGTGAAAGCTGCTCACCTGGAGCATGGAGTTGGGGCATATGTCGTGAAAGACGCAGCTCGAGCTGCTTCAAGATATTGTGAAAGAAGAGGGAGCTGGACGGCATAAATCCACGATCCACGTGCTCAACAAACATCACTAGCTCGTTTGGCTGGGGGCTCGGCACCACTTCATCACCGGGCGCCCGCCAATGGCACTCCTCCTTGGAGGGCATGAAACCCTGGTTAGCCAATTTCTTGAGGTGCTCTTCCGTCACCCATGATTTATCCCAATCACAGGAGATCCGCCGCGAAGTCTTCTCCTCAATGGGTTCTTTCCCGGACATTTTTTCCTTCGGCGCCATTGATTCTTAGTCAAAGGAATGAGGGATTGGAGCTGGAAAGTGTCGAGGATTACTCCCGGAGGAAACTCAAAGGTAGTGTTGTTCGAACGCAGGGGACTGAAACACGCTCTCGACGAAGTTCTCGGTGACCACGGCGAAGGAGACACACATGCACAGCAAGGAGACACAGCGGTTGCCTAGGTTCAGGCCACCGTTGAGGTGTAAAACCCTACTTCCTGCTTGAGATGGATTGCACTGCTCGGAGCGATTACAGTACAAGTGGTGGAGCTAGTCCAGAGGTAGAAGATGATCTCTACGGCCACAGCGTGGCCCTATTTATAGTGCCCTGGTCCTCTTCCCAAATGCTTTGGCAGGAAGGGATGCCACATAGCACCAAAGAAGGGTACCAGCGTACTGCCCTGATTCAGATAAAGCCACTGTCCATGGCGCAGTCATAAGGCCTTGTCGGTGACGCTGCCGGTGACGTCCACGGTGGCGCGTAGCGCCGGACTGGCCGTCTTGCACAGAAGGGGAAAGTCTTGAACTCCGCTTTGCTTGTCGTAGATGGCCGGCATCCTTTAATCACCAAAGTGGAAAGCTTTGGCCGACAAGCACTGCGGGCGCGCGCGTCACTCTTGTGGCGCCCCGACCCGACGGCTATACATGGATGTTGTGTGTCACCGGTTAGGCGATACAACCGGAGGTTACGGGTTTACCAATCCCCGGCCAAAACCTTTGGCAGGCGTTGCTCGGAATGGATCATCGGCAACGCAACACCCCGATTGATGCCCTAACACAGGCACAACTATCAATGCATAATAGAGAGATCAAGACTTGTGAAACAACTGGCACATCACAGACTCTACGACTCAAAGCATTATAGTTCAACTCTTATAACAGAGAAAGATAGCAAATATTACAACCAGGGGTCACAGACCCGACAGTACATCATGCGGAAGCGAAATAGGTTGTTCTAAACAACAAGAACCAAATTATGGCCTAAGAGGCCTACAAATAAACATCCAAGCGCCAGCTGTTCCGGGATGTCCCAAGCTGCCACCTGGGAACCCCAGACTACTCATCGACGTCCACAAAGAACCCACCTTCGAGGTCGGTGAAGTCCTCCTCTGAAACAAAACAAACGACGTTGAGTTCGGCGAACTCGCAAGATTAAATATAGAGCTTTAGTTCGATGATTGGCTGTCAAACTTTTATGGCTGTTTTGCGTAAATCTGATTTTATTTAACAAATCATACTCCATGGCATCGACTAATCAGAATATTTTCAAAAGAGGTAAGAAGTAACTCTTTTCTTTTGATCACCTTTCTCATCATCAACCACTGTACCTGTTCTACAAAGGCACCTCCCCGAATCACCCTCGAGGAAGCTAACCTTGCATTCTTGAGTAGTACCTTTAGTACTCAGGTTTTAATCATTCCGTTCAAGTTTTCTATGATCTAATCGTCCTTTCCCAAGTCGTCCATAACCGCGGACACGGCTTTTTGAAAAGATTTACCCTGCAGGGGTGTACAATGTTTGCCACGCGTACCGTCCGGCCCATTGCCTAGCTCTTAGCTCTCTTCCGGGGAAAGCCGGCTGGGTGGGAGCGGTGACGACTTCTCCCTCGCTTGAGACTATCTAGGATCATCAGTGGCGGTAGGACAGGTTCAGTGCCTCCAACACCCTGCCCCACGGCCACTCATTTTCCTAACACCACCATCCTCATCCCATTCCCAACCACCATCTTCACGCACGCGCAAATGGAAGCTCGAACTAGAGGACCCTGGCTAGCCCCTCACAAGTTATTTAGTCGAATAAGGGTTCCTACAATTGCATAGGCCTCACGCATGGTTGCACGCTCAGTCTTGGTTCAAGAGGTAAAGAACTCGCACCTAGGCGGCGAGATCGAGACAAAGCACCACGTCCACAGTGGCCTCTCATCCCCACCTTTTAGCAGTTTATTACCTGTCACCACAATTCCTCCACCGTCATCCGAACATTTCAACATCTGTTTCCAACATGAAATATCCATTGGACGACTAAGCATTTAACTAAGCATGGCTAAGCATCAACATAGCATAGTCAAGTATCTCAGGCCAACAATACAAACCTATGGATAATAGGAGGGATACAGGTAATGGCATCGGAAACTTAATGCAACTATAGGATACTCTAATCCAATCAAATTGACATTTGGAACCGCATGCAATATTATAGTGGAGAAAATATTTGCAGAAATATAGTAGGAGACATGCTCAGAGGGGGGATTACGCTTGCCTTGCTCAGAGTGCTGGTAATACGGTTCGTCGGGGTATTGCAGCGTAACCCCGGCTGCTTGATCTATCGAAACATAACACATGGAAGCAACAATCAATCACCACACATGCTTAGCAAATGCAATGCACGAACACATGATGACATGACATTTTAATCCTCGAGATACGGATGATTTAAACTATTCAACTAAAACGGAGTTCGGATGCTTAAAGGGCGCATCACGAATATACCGTGGAGTTAAGTAATGTATCATCTTTACTTGTTGATTAAGATAGATGAAACCCTATGGTTAACTTGCATATGAATGACATGATCATGTGAAGATGCAGGGTTTGGGTGATTAAACATCCTTGTAACAAATTTCCAAGATTGAGCTGAAAAGGGGTTTGTATTAGTGTTGAAACAGGTTAACCGGATTATCCGGTGAAACAGGACTCGGAATATCCGGTGTACTCGGATTATCCGATGGACTTGAACTCGGAATATTCGATCCAATCTGGTTCGAAAAACGGCTAAGGACTTTAAGGGACTGGAGTACTGATGAATTTCGGATTATCCGAATTTGGCTAACTCGGATTATCCGATCGTCAGGGATGTCTCAAAATCTGCTAAGGACTAAAAGCAACTACGTACAGAGGTTTTCTGGACAATCCGATTTTGTTTGATTCGGATTATCCGATCATGTTACAGGACGACGAGCTATGGCAATCTACGGCTACAGAACCTGCACTTGCGAACGGGGAGCACGGGGAGGATCGTAGACTTACCCTCGATGCGTGGTGTGCTCTACGGGGACGGAGGAGGGCGGAGTCGACGACGATTTTGCCCGGAGTGCGGCGGACGTCGTGGACAGAGAGCTCGATTCCCGGAGTTGTACGGTGTCCTGGCTCGATTCCTACGGTGAAGATGTAGAGGAGGACGAGGCAGAGCTCGCGGTGCCCTTCGATCTGCTCGGGGCGGCTTCAGGCGATGCGCGGCGGTAGCGGGCTCGGGTTCAGCCGTGCGGAGAGAGACGAGAGAAAGGGGAACGGGAGGAAATATATCAGGGAGGGAGTGGTGTGAGCAGGGCAGCCTCGTGGTGCCTGTCTTCTTTGCAGGTGGAGGCAGAGAGGGGGGGCCGTTGCGGCGTGCACGCGGGCGAGGCGCCGGCATGGCGCCAGTGCGGCCTGGCTACCGGAGGGGGATGACCATTTTACAGAAAACCCCCTGGCAGTTTCTTTTCTGTTTTCCTTTCTTTTAAAAGCAGTAACTTTTGGTCATTTATTTGAGGCACTTAAACATTCGCCAAAAATTATGAAATTATTTGGGGAGGCTCCCTTATCATTTAGTTGCTCCACGAAAATTAGTGTCTCCAAATAAAATGTTTTGATAACAATTCTTCATAGGGTTTAGAGATGGCATTTTTGCTAAATTATACTCGATAATACTTTAGAAATTTCAAAGCAAGAGCAAACTTATTATTTTGAACTCTTATAACAAACTTGATCATTTTGTTAACTTGTCAGCATTTTAAATTCCTGGTTGAAGTAATTTAAGGGGAAGAACCATATGCATGAATGCCATGATGCAATGGAGCACAAAAGTGGAAATTTTACTCAAGTTTTTAGGTTCTCAAATTTGGGGCTGTTACAATTCTACCCCCCTTACAGGAATCTCGTTCCGAGATTCTAAGATTGCGGAAAGAAGTCGGGATACTCCTCACAAAGACTAGACTCTCTTTCCCAAGTTGCTTCTCCTCGGAATGGTGAGACCACTGAACTTTGAGGAACTTGGTAGTCTTGTTACGGGTCTTCCTTTCGGCTTCATCCAGGACACGAATGGGGTGCTCGCGATAAGTGAGGTCTTCCTGGAGATCCAGCTCTTCATGATTGACTCCATGGATAGGATCTTTGAAGCAACGGCGAAGTTGGGAGACATGAAACACATCATGTACATTTGGGAAGATGACCGGTAACTCCAATTGATAAGAAAGATCTCCTCGCTTGGCCAGAACGGTGAAAGGGCCAACGTAGCGAGGGGCCAATTTCCCTTTGATACCGAAGCGGCGAACGCCACGAAGGGGAGAGACGCGGAGATAAGCTTTATCACCAATTTCATAGTGAATCTCCTGATGGTGCTTGTCATAGTAGCTCTTCTGCCTAGACTGAGCAATCTTCAGATTCTCTCTTATGATTCTCACCTTCTCCTCAGCTTCATTGATCACATCCGGACCAAAGAGTGCTCTCTCTCCGGTCTCGGACCAATTTAGCGGAGTGCGGCATTTTCTTCCATATAGAACCTCGAATGGAGCCATGCCCAGACTAGCTTGATAGCTATTGTTGTAGGAGAACTCCGCGAAAGGGAGATACTTTTCCCAACCCTTGCCAAAAGAGATTACACATGCCCTAAGCATGTCTTCCAAAACTTGGTTCACTCTTTCGGTCTGACCATCAGTTAGGGGTGGTAGGCGGTACTGAAGTTGAGACGGGTCCCCATAGCAGTTTGGAAACTCTGCCAGAATTTGGATACAAAGATACTTCCACGGTCCGATATGATCCTCAGAGGGACCCCATGCAATGGAACAATACGAGCCATATATAAGTCAGCAAGTTGACTCGCCCGTATATCATCACGGACTGGTAGGAAGTGAGCAACCTTGGACAGTCGATCAATGATTACCCAGATTGCATTGTTGCCCTTAGGGGATCGGGGAAACCCGGTGATGAAGTCCATACCGATTTCATCCCATTTCCACTCGGGGACTGCAATAGGGCGGAGAGTGCCGGCAAGCCTTTGATGTTCAGCCTTTAGTCGACGACAGGTGTCGCATTCAGCAACATACTTGGCGATTTCCCTCTTCATCCGAGTCCACCAGAATTGTGGTCGAAGGTCTTGGTACATTTTGGTACTACCGGATGATAGAGAGAGGTGATTCATGAGCTTCTTGAGGATCAGCTCCCTCAATTTCCTTTCTTTGGCACCACTAGCGGTCACCAAAATAAACAACTCCGGATTCATCTCGAGAAACATTTGGCCTTCCCGCTAGCAATGTTCTCCTTGATATTCAGAATACCCTTATCCGCTTTGAGCATCCTTAATCTGGTCTACAAGAGTAGATTTGATCTCCAGATTTGCTAGATAGCCAGAGGGAACCATTTCTAAGTTCAAACGAGAGAACTCTTCATGAAGGGCAGGTTGGGCCTTCTCAATCATCAGGTTGTTGCAATAAGACTTCCGACTCAGCGCGTCAGCCACGACGTTTGCTTTGCCGGGTTGATAGTTCAGACTCACATCATAGTCCTTGATTAACTCCAACCAACGCCTTTGCCTGAGATTTAAATCGGCTGGGTGAAAAGGTACTTCAGACTCTTGTGATCCGAGAAAATCTCGCAACGGTTACCAAACAGGTATGGTCTCCATTGCTTCAAAGCATAGACCACCGCGGCAAGTTCTAGATCATGAGTTGGGTAGTTGTGCTCATGCGGCTTCAATTGGCGAGAAGCATATGCCACCACATGGCCTCTTGCATTATACACACCCAAGCCTTGCAGGAGGCGTCACAGAAGACGACGAAATCCTTGCTTGTGTCCGGCAGGACAAGCACAGGAGCAGACGTGAGTTTGGCTTTCAGTGTTTTGAAGCTCTCTTCAGCTTGTCCGTCCATGCGAACTTTCTATCCTTCTTGAGAAGGTCAGTCAGGCCTTGGCTATCTTGGAGAAACCTTCGATGAATCGGCGGTAGTAACCGCCAATCCGAGAAAGCTACGGATGTCCTTGACTGACATTGGAGTTTTCCAATCCAAAATGGACTGAATCTTGTCGGGAATGACAGCCACACCATTAGCGGATATCACATGACCAAGGAAGACAAGATTATCCAACCAGAACTCACACTTGGAGAACTTGGCATAGAGGCGGTGTTCTCGAAGTCGTGTCAGAACCAACCGAAGATGTTCGGCATGCTCTTCATCGGTTTTGGAATAAACGAGGATGTCATCGATGTAAATGACGACAAACTTGTCGAGATAATCCATGAAGATGGAGTTCATGAGCCTCATGAAAGTAGCTGGAGCATTGGTGAGACCAAAGGACATGACGGTATACTCATATGAGCCATAGCGAGTAACAAATGCCGTCTTTGGGATATCCTCCTTTCTGATCTTGATCTGATGGTATCCTGACCTCAGATCCATCTTGGAGAATACTGTTGCACCAGCTAACTGATCTAACAGATCATTGATCCGGGGAATAGGATACTTGTTCTTGATTGTCACCGCATTCAACGGCCTATAATCAGAGACTAACGAGGCACGGTAGAATCCCTCTTCTTGACGAAGAGTACCGGACAACCCCAAGGTGAACTGCTAGGCTGAATGAAATCCTTCGCTAACAGCTGATCGATTTGCTCTTTCAACAGAGCCAACTCTTCCACCGGCATACGGTAGGGCTTCTTGGAAATCGGAGCAGTACCGGGAAGCAATCTATGACAAACTCCACACTTCGATCAGGTGGCATGCCAGGCAATTCTTCCGGGAACACATCCGGGAAGTCACACACCACGTGTATTTCATGATTTCAGGAGGGGATTCGCCTTCCATAAAGAGAGGGATCTCGGTGAGAGGGGAATGATGAGGATGGAGGTCTTGACAGTGCAGACCAATACTCAACATGTCGCCGGAAGAGGTGGTCACGGTGATGGTCTTGGCAGCACAGTCGAGATTAGCCCGGTATTTTACTAGCCAGTTCATGCCCAGTATGACATCAATGCCATTTGACTTCAGAGCTACCAACGCAAAAGGAAAGGAAAAGGAACCTATGGTAATCTGGACCTCAGGAGTAACCCCATCGGTTTGCCATTTGGAGCCAGGAGTGGAGATCACCAAGGGACGCTCATCTTTCTCAAACGGTATTGTGTGGTCTTTTGCAAAAGCTATGGATATGAATGAATGCGATGCTCCAATCAAACAAAACTGTAGCAAGATTGTTGTTGATTCGTAGCTCATCCATAGGACACGGGGTCCTCTTCAGCTTGTTCGCAGAGACGTGGTTCAGGCGACCACGCACGATAGGACCAGCCTTGCCAGCTGGAGTGGCGGGGGCTCGTGCAGATGTTCCCGGATAGGTGCCTTCTGGGGGCACTCCCTGGAGTAGTGGCCAGCCTGGCCACAGGTGTAGCAGGTGAGTCCAGGTGGAGCAGGTAGCTGAGGACGATACCCACTTCCGCTTGCCCCAAGTGTCGAAGTAGTGGGGCGCGGCGGTGGTGGCCTGTATCCCGCGGCCCTCGGCATGAATGGAGCACGCGGCATAGCGCTGTAGGGGACAAACCCTGCGCTTCTTGCTCTCAGAAACCGAGGAACTCGGTGGTCCCTTGTGCTGGCCTCTTGGAAGCCTCGAATTCCTTCCTACCCTGCTCAAGAGTAAGAGCCTGGTTGAACAGCTCCTGGTAGGTCTGGAACTTGAAGGGCAGTAACTCATAGCGGAGCTCGGCGTGAGCCCTTGCGGAAAAGCTCTTGCTTGTCAGCATCAGTGGTCACGTCCCGGGGCGTAACGAGAGAGATGGTTGAACTCACACCCATAAGTCGGAGGTCCATACGTCCCTGTTGCAAATCCAGGAACTCCCTCCCCTTCAAATCCATGATTGGCTGGGGATGTAAGCCGCACGGAAGGCAGTGCGGAAATCCACCCAAGTGAAGACATGGTTGGCGCGAACAGCGCCACATGGCTTCCCACCAACAGCCAGCCGCCCCCGTCAGAAGGTAGGTGGCGAAGTTGACTTGTTCGGCCACTGGGACATGCAGCGCGGAGAACTTGCGCTCCAGAGCGCGAAGCCAGTCATCAGCTTCCAGTGGCTCCTTAGCATCAGAAGGTGGGTGGCTGCGAGCGCAGGAACTCAGTGAGAGTGTTGCAGCCATTCCTCTGTGCATTCTGCTGCACCAACTGCTCGAGCAGCCGCTCATTGCGCCCGCGGTTCTCCTCAATGGCCATCAAGACTGAGCCATCGAGGGTGGTGGCGGCGGTTCCTCATCATTGTGGTTACCACGGCCTCCTCGAGCCATTCTGGAGAATTTACAAGGACACAGTTAGTATCTATCTCCGAATGGTTGAGACAATAGCATTAGTGTCCACTCAAGTACACAGACTAGGGACGATAATACTTTGTGTAACAACGAACAAGGGACCAACAAGATAGAACTTGGGTCAAAGATCAGCATCATGTGCTACTAGCGAGGATGCAAATGGTTAAGAAACCATGATTCAACACACTCTAGTTGGCACAATCCGGGACCTTCTGTTCAAGTCCTTGGGTTAAAACCCAGAAGGATCAGTGATCAGACTCGGTAGGATAACAGTGTTCAAACATCTGAGTTGATTTCGGATTGCAACGCAGCGGGAGCAACCTGACACATAACACTAAAGGTAGAACCCAACCTCGTTTCTTTAGGATAACGGGAGTAAAACTTTTAACTCAAATCGAGTAAGATTGCTCCGAGATTAGAGTGTAACCAGTAAGGAGTAAAAAGAATCCTAAGATGGTTTTCACAACTCATTTTTAGGTTAAAAATATTTTCACAAACACTAGACTCAACGTCGACCAGTAGAAGGGTTTCCTACAGGCAGTCTGCTCTGATACCAACTTGTGGCGCCCCGACCCGACTGCTATACAGTGATGCTGTGTGTCACCGGTTAAGCGATACAACCGGAGGTTACGGGTTTACCAATCCCCGGCCAAAACCTTTGGCAGGCGTTGCTCGGAATGGATCATCGGCAACGCAACACCCCGATTGATGCCTTAACACAGGCACAACTATCAATGCATAATAGAGAGATCAAGACTTGTGGAACAACTGGCACATCACAGACTCTACGACTCAAAGCATTATAGTTCAACTCTTATAATAGAGAAAGATAGCAAATTACAACCAGAGGTCACAGACCCAACAGTACACATGCGGAAGAAATAGTTGTTCTAAACAACAAGATCCAAATTATGGCCTAAGAGGCCTACAATAAACATCCAAGCGCCAGCTGTTCCGGGATGTCCCAAGCTGCCACCTGGGAACCCCAGACTACTCGTCGACGTCCACAAAGAACCCACCTTCGAGGTCGGTGAAGTCCTCCTCTGAAACAAAACAAACGACGTTGAGTTCGACGAACTCGCAAGATTAAATATAGAGCTTTAGCTCGATGAGGCTTTCAAAGTTTTATGGCTGTTTTGCATAAAGCTGATTTTATTTATAAACATAACTCCATGGCATCGACTAATCAGAATATTTTCAAAAGGTAAGAAGTAACTCTTTTCTTTTGATCACCTTTCTCATCATCAACCACTGTACCTGTTCTACAAAGGCACCTCCCCGAATCACCCTCGAGGAAGCTAACCTTGCATTCTTGAGTAGTACCTTTAGTACTCAGGTTTTAATCATTCCGTTCAAGTTTTCTATGATCTTATCGTCCTTTCCCAAGTCGTCCATAACCGCGGACACGGCTTTTCGAAAAGATTTACCCTGCAGGGGTGTACAATGTTTGCCACGCGTACCGTCCGGCCCATTGCCTAGCTCTTAGCTCTCTTCCGGGGAAAGCCGGCTGGGTGGGAGCGGTGACGACTTCTCCCTCGCTTGAGACTATCCAGGATCATCAGTGGCGGTAGGACAGGTTCAGTGCCTCCAACACCCTGCCCCACGGCCACTCATTTTCCTAACACCACCATCCTCATCCCATTCCAACCACCATCTTCACGCACGCGCAAATGGAAGCTCGAACTAGAGGACCCTGGCTAGCCCCTCACAAGTTATTTAGTCGAATAAGGGTTCCTGCAATTGCATAGGCCTCACGCATGGTTGCACGCTCAGTCTTGGTTCAAGAGGTAAAGAACTCGCACCTAGGCGGCGAGATCGAGACAAAGCACCACAACCACAGTGGCCTCTCATCCCCACCTTTTAGCAGTTTATTACCTGTCACCACAATTCCTCCACCATCATCCGAACATTTCAACATCTGTTTCCAACATGAAATATCCATCGGACGACTAAGCATTTAACTAAGCATGGCTAAGCATCAACATAGCATAGTCAAGTATCTCAGGCCAACAATACAAACCTATGGATAATAGGAGGGATATAGGTAATGGCATCGGAAACTTAATACAACTATAGGATACTCTAATCCAATCAAATTGACATTTGGAACCGCATGCAATATTATAGTGGAGAAAATATTTGCGGAAATATAGTAGGAGACATGCTCAGAGGGGGGATTACGCTTGCCTTGCTCAGAGTGCTGGTAATACGGTTCGTCGGGGTATTGCGGCGTAACCCCGGCTGCTTGATCTATCGAAACATAACACATGGAAGCAACAATCAATCACCACACATGCTTAGCAAATGCAATGCACAAACACATGATGACATGACATTTTAATCCTCGAGATACAGATGATTTAAACTATTCAACTTAAACGGAGTTCGGATGCTTAAAGGGCACATCGCGAATATACCGTGGAGTTAAGTAATGTATCATCTTTACTTGTTGATTAAGATAGATGAAACCCTATGGTTAACTTGCATATGAATGACATGATCATGTGAACATGCAGGGTTTGGGTGATTAAACATCCTTGTAACAAATTTCCAAGATTGAGCTGAAAAGGGGTTTGTATTAGTGCTAAAACAGGTTAACCGGATTATCCGGTGAAACAGGACTCGGAATATCCGGTGTACTCGGATTATCCGATGGACTTGAACTCGGAATATTCGATCCAATCTGGTTCGAAAAACGGCTAAGGACTTTAAGGGACTGGAGTACTGATGAATTTCCGATTATTCGAATTTGGCTAACTCAGATTATCTGATCGTCAGGGATGTCTCAAAATCTGCTAAGGATTAAAAGCAACTACGTACTGAGGTTTTCCGGACAATCCGATTTTGTTTGATTCGGATTATCCGATCATGTTACAGGACGACGAGCTATGGCAATCTACGGCTACGGAACCTGCACTTACGAACGAGGAGCACGGGAGGATCGTAGACTCACCCTCGACGCGTGGTGTGCTCTATGGGGACGGAGGAGGGCGGAGTCGATGACTATTTTGCCCGGAGTGCGGCGGACGTCGTGGACGGAGAGCTCGATTCCCGGAGCTGTACGGTGTCCTGGCTCGATTCCTATGGTGAAGATGTAGAGGAGGACGAGGCGGAGCTCGCGGTGCCCTTCGATCTGCTCGGGGCGGCTTCAGGCGACGCGCGGCGGCAGCGGGCTCGGGTTCGGCCGTGCGGAGAGAGACGAGAGAAAGGGGAACGGGAGGAAAAATATCAGGGAGGGACTGGTGTGAGCAGGGCAGCCTCGTGGTGCATGTCTTCTTTGCAGGTGGAGGCAGAGATTGGGGGCCCGTCGTGGCGTGCACGCGGGCGAGGCGCCGGCATGGCGCCAGTGCGGCCTGGCTACAGGAGGGGGATGACCATTTTACAGAAAACCCCCTGGCAGTTTCTTTTCTGTTTTCCTTTCTTTTAAAAGCAGTAACTTTTGGTCATTTATTTGAGGCACTTAAACATTCGCCAAAAAATATGAAATTATTTGGAGAGGCTCCCTTTATCATTTAGTTGGTCCACGAAAATTGGTGTCTCCAAATAAAATGATTTGACAACAATTCTTCATAGGGTTTAGAGATGGCATTTTTGCTAAATTATACTTGATAATACTTTAGAAATTTCAAAGCAAGAGCAAACTTATTATTTTGAACTCTTATAACAACCTTGACCATTTTGTTAACTTGTCTGCATTTTAAATTCCTGGTTGAAGTAATTTAAGGGGAAGAACCATATGCATGAATGCCATGATGCAATGGAGCACAAAAGTGGAAATTTTACACATGTTTTTAGGTTCTCAAATTTGGGGCTGTTACAACTCTGGGGAAGACACAGCCGCACATGGCCCTTGACGCGGGGTCACGGGTGCGCCTCGCCTTTGTCTTGTACTGCGTGAGGCCTGCCGTCTGAGTTTCCCTCGCGAGGGCGGCCTCGCGAGGCCCTTACTTGTCCGCACAACATAGTTGGCTCCTGAAGCGGTTAAGCTCCGTCGTGAGGGCGCCTGAAGAAGTGGGCCACCTTTGTTGACTGCTGACTTGTCTTGTCCCTTGTGCGCAGATGTCTGGGCTGAAGGCATATGGGCCGTGGTACCCTAGTTTCCACTGGTCCGACAGTAGCCCCCGGGCCCGTGGCGTGCACATCTGATGACCGCTGGATGCGAACCGGCACGGGCCCAAAAAGATGTCGGGCCCAGGCGATAACGCGTGTCATGGTAGTTCTGCGCATGCACCCACGATGGTCGTGACGCCTCGGTAACTGCCCGCGCTTAATGAGTACGTGTGGCTCCCGGTGCGCGGCCTCCTCGTCTTCGTTGGGAATAAATGTGGTGGCCTCCTCGATTTCCTGCATTGGGTGGACCAGGAGGAGGCACCGGGTCACGCCTATAAGAGAGGGGAGGGAGCATGCCTTCCCTACCCTGACTCATCCTTCCTCCTCTAGCCTTGTTTCCGTTCCTCTCCCCCTTTGTCGATGGCGAGAGTGAAAAGGGTGGCTGGGCGTTCGCGGTCCTCGTCTGCCATGGCAGAGGCAGGTCCTTCCACTCGCGAAGGGGTGACCCCGCGAGGCCGTGCTCGGGGCGGTCGCCGCGGCCGCGGGGGCCGTGGTGGGCGCCCACCTCGTAGGAGCATGATGCACACCAGCATCGTCGGGTTCGAGTTCATCGTGGAGATGGGCTCAAGCCCGCACCACCCCTTTCTTCTTCCTGCTTCCTTCATGGCGGCGGTGGAGAACGACTCGCCGTCGGGCTTCTGGCTCCAGGTGGATGGCTGCCCAACGGTCCCATCTGGACTTTATTGGACCACACCATCGACGACGCCACCTTCTTTGGTCGAGGGTGGAGGTCGTTCGCCCACTCTCGTCACCTGGTTCAGGGGCAGCGCATCGCGTTCCAGTATCTTGGGTCCGCGACGCTCTCTGTGAAGATCTTCGGCGCCGCCGGGGGGCGTGTGATCTGTTTCTCAGAGAGCGAGAGCAGCAGCGGCCCTAGCCCGATGACGAGGATGAAGATGAGGAGAGCTCCCCTGCTATCAAGACGGAGGGCGACGCGTCCTCCTCCGAGTGAGGAGTTTGTGAGGTAGCTCCCGAAGATCTCCTTCACCTCCTTCTTGGCGGCCTCGTCGACGTACTTCTGGTAGCGACGCCAGGTTGTTTGGGAGATCTGCTGGGGGAGCTTCGTCCTTGCCTATGTTGTTAGGACTTTTGATATTGTACTGCTCCTTCCTGTAAGCTTTAGTGTTTTGGAAAAAGAAAAAAGAGAAGATTTGTGCCGTTTATTTTACTTATCTTGTTCATGAGATGGGGCTTTTAAGGCCGGGTGTGCTGATCCTGCCTTGCATGCCCCTTTCTTCCTCTAAGTTCCCGCATTCTGTCCTGAAAAAAGACAACGAGGGTTGTTGCAGTGCACGTCGGCAGGTTCACGACTGGTTTTTACACGAGGAGTTTTAGCACCAAGGACCTTGGGAGGTGGCATGTACGAGGGCGTCCCCCCGAATCCACAGATGGTTTACTTGGATTTTTTGGAGCTGCTGGGACGGACCCTAGCATAGACACCGTGCTCCAGCCCCTACTCGTGTGACACCAGGGGAGAAATTGACGTGCACCAGAGGCAGCTTACCGAGGGGTAAGGTCATGCGCAGGCATATGTGGTGCGAGACACCTGGTTTTTCTTGCTGGAAGAAATAAGTTCATAACAAAACATGCCGCTGGGGCGAGGAGACCCTCATGAGGAGAGGTCTCAGTGAGGTTGTAGTG
The DNA here is from genome assembly GCA_947311845.1 of Poa pratensis. NCBI lineage: Eukaryota > Viridiplantae > Streptophyta > Magnoliopsida > Poales > Poaceae > Poa > Poa pratensis. The sequence goes on along the minus strand of CAMZMU010000092.1, from coordinate 38,189,025 downwards.
GCCGCGTGGCACCCTCAAGACAAAATATGCCACCGCGATGAGCACGGGGGCCCACGTGAAGTGGCTGGAGTACTAGCGGCCTCGAGGCAACACTAATACGAAGCTCCAGTGAGACCCTCCTAGGGAGGAAATCTCGGCGTCGTTTTTACCGTGACGTCACGGGTAGTACTTACGGAGGTGTTGGATATTCCACGGGTTGAGCACCGGGACGCCGTCTTCTGTCTCCAGCCGTGCCGCGCCAGGGCGAGCGATGTGGGTGACCCTGAAGGGGCCCTCCCACATGGGGGAGAGCTTATGCAGCCCTTCCCTGGAGAGGATCCTCTGGAGGACGAGGTCGCCTGCTTCAAGCGTGCGAGGCCGGATGGGGCGGCTGTGGTAGCGCCTCATGGCTTGCTGGTACCTGGCCGGGTGGATCCTGACTTGATTCCTTGCCTCCTCCAGCAGCACGAGGTCTTCTTCTCTCAGCTTGTCCTGGCTGGCTTCGTTGAAAGCCAGCACCCTAGGCGACCCGTGCTTGAGCTCGGCAGGGAGGACGACCACCGCTCCATAGACAAGGGAGAAAGGTGTCTCACCGGTGGGCTTGGTTGGCGTGGTGCGGATGGACCAGAGGATAGAGGGGAGCTCATCGATCCATCCCTTACCGCTGGCCTTGAGCTTTTTCTTGAAGCTTCGTGTCTTGAGCCCCCGAAGCACTTCAGCGTTGGCCCTTTCTGCCTGGCCGTTGCTCCGTGGGTGGGCGACCGAGGCGTAACAAATCTTGGTGCCGAGGTTGGCGCAGTAGGACTTGAACAGGCTGCTTGTGAACTGGGAGCCGTTGTCCGTGATGGTCCGGTTGGGGACACCGAACCTGCACACTATGCCTTTGATGAACTTAACTGCTGACCTTGCAGGGATGGTGCCCACGGGCTCTACTTCCGCCCATTTGGTGAACTTGTCGATGGCGACGTAGAGGTACCGGTATCCGCCAACCGCCCGTGGGAAGGGTCCAAAGATATGCAGCCCCAGACCGCGAACGGCCATGAGAGGGGAATTGTCTGCAGTGCTTGGGCTGGCTGGTGGATCTGCTTGGCATGGAACTGGCATGCTTCGCAGGTCCTAACGAGCTCGGTTGCATCCTCGAGGGCAGAGGGCCAATAGGACCCGCTGTGGGACGCCTTTCCAGCCAGGGTGCGAGATGAAGAATGGTGGCCGCAGTCGCCGTGGTGGATGTCTGAGAGGAGTTCACGCCCATCCTCGACAGACACGCACCGCAGTGCCACCCCGTTCGGATGGTGCCGGTACTGGACTCCATCCAGCAAGCTATAGCTTTTTGCCTGGCGGACTACCTTTTCAGCCTCATCATCGTCCTCTGGCAAGATTTTCTTCTCCAGGTAGTCCTGGATCGGGTGGCGCCAGTCTTCGCTGAGGGGGTGCGCTGCAAGCAACAGACGTGCTGCGGGTACGCCCGCGTCCGGCGCCCCCACGGCGGGTGGTAGCGGCAGCTCTTCTTCGGGAGGCATGGCCTCTTGAGGCGGTGGGGACGCAGATGGTTCCATCAGTCTTTCCTCGAAGACGCCGGTCGCTGAGGCTCGCGTCTTGCCGCTCTTTTGGCGATGTCGCAGCCTCCTGGTTTTCTCCACGGGGGATGTGGGTCAGCTCCATGCCAAGGAACCATTTCTCCATCTTGCGCACCTCCTTGAGGTAGGCGGCCATGTGCTCGTCCTTGGTTTGTAGCTTTTGTTGGAGAAATTCACAAGGAGCTGCGAATCACCCTGGATAATTACCCTCCGTATTCCCAGGGCGATCGCTGCTCGAAGCCCGGCGAGGAGCCCCTCGTACTCCGTGATGTTGTGGGAGACCTTGTCGGTGTCTTTGAAACACAACTGCACGGCGTAGTACAGCTTGTCCCCCGTGAGCGAGGTGAGCACGACGCCAGCCCCCGCGCCATTTCGGGAGAACGCTCCGTCAAAGTTTATAGCCCAAACGCCCGGGGACACCTTCCCAGGATAAGGGTTGTCTCGTCTTGCTCTTCTTCCGGTGGCTCGGTCCACTCGGCGGTGAAATCTGCCAGTGCCACACCCTTGATTGTCCTGGTCTCGTGTGGAAGTTCAGCTCGAAAGGTTGGAGCTCGATCCCCCAGCCGGCCACGCGATCGGTGGCATTAGGGTTGCGCAGGATCTGCTCCAAAGGAAGGACGAGACGACCTTGATGGGGTGCCCTTGGAAGTAGTGGCGCGGCTTCCTGGAGGCCATGAGGAGGGTGAAGGTTAACTTCTGTTGCTGCGGGTAGCGCTCTCTGGCGTCCCTCAACACCGTGTTGTTGTAGTAGACGGGGTGCTCAATGAGGTGTGTGGGAGCTGCTACCCTCGCGAGGCCCTTGGGCACCTCTGTGCCCGCCCCTGTGCTGATTCCTGTGACCTCCTGAAGACCGTCCTCAGGAGGGGAGGCCTCGGCCGAGGATGCAGACTGAGGGCCTCCCGAGGGGTTCACGATAGGTTCTTCGCGCTCCGCCACAAGGACGGCGCTGTCTGTTTGCGGCGTGGCCGCTAGGTACAGGAGGAGTGGCTCGCGGGGTCGAGGGCCACCAGGATAGGCGGGCTGGCCAGATACTTCTTGAGGTCCGTGAAAGCGGCGTCAGCTTCAGGGGTCCACTTGAAAGGCCCGGTCCTTTTCATTAACTTGAAGAAGGGGAGGGCTTTCTCGCTGGACTTGGAGATGAATCTTCCCAACGCGGCCATGCAGCCAGTCAGGCGCTATATGTCCTTGAGGCGCTTTGGCGGTTGCATTTCCTCGATGACCTTGATTTTGTCGGGGTTGGCTTCGATGCCACGGTGGGAGATTAGGAGCCCGAGGAGCTTACCGGAGGGTACTCCGAAAATGCACTTGGCGGGGTTGAGCTTGATGTTGACCTTGCATAGGTTGGCAAAGGTTTCCTCCAAATCGGAGATGAGAGTGTCGCTCTTCTTGGTTTTCACGACGATGTCATCGATGTATGCTTCTGCGTTCCACCCCATCTGGACCCCGAGGGCGATGCGCATTAGCCTTTGGAAGGTGGCGCCAGCGTTCTTGAGGCCAAAGGGCATGCAGACGTAGCAGTACACATCACAAGGGGTGAGAAAAGTTGTTTTCTCCTCGTCCTCCTTGGCCATCTTGATCTGGTGGTACCCCGAGAAGGTGTCCAAGAAACACAAGAGGTCGCAGCCTGCCGTGGAGTCCACGATCTGGTCGATGCGCGGCAATGGGTATGGGTCCTTGGGGCAGGCTTTGTTGAGGTCGGTGAAGTCGATGCAGAGCCAACCTCCTCCGGTGTGCTTGGGGACGACCACCGTGTTGGAGAGCCAGTCGGTATGTACAACCTCCCGGATGACCTTGGCGTCCTTTAGCTTCTCCACTTCTTTGATGATGAACTCTTGCTTCTCCAGGGCCTGCCTCCTGGCCTTCTGCTTTACTGGACGTGCAGTCGGGCAGACGGCCAGGTGGTGCTCGATGACCTCCCGAGGGACCCCCGTCATGTCGGAAGCCGTCCATGCGAACATGTCCGCGTTGGCGCGGAGGAATGTGATGAGTGCGGCTTCCCGCTCAGGGGTCAGGTTGGCCCCGATGGTGACGGCAGCCCCTGAGCCGTCCGCCTGTAGGGACACCTTCTTGGTGGCCATCCGCTCCGGGGAGAAGAGCTGCTTCTTCTTCTTAGAGGGTCCGACGAGAAACTCTTCAGAAAAGTTGGCTGGGAATGCATCATCCTCTGCAGGAGCCGCCTCAGCGGCGTCCTCTGCGGTCGCCTTTCTCTTTCGGCTGGCTGGCTTAGGGTGTAACAGCCCAAATTTGTGAACCTAAAAACCCGAATAAAATTTCCGCTTTTGTGTTTCATTGCATCATGGCATCCATATTAATTTGCTAAACCACACACTAATTGGTTTGGCAACCAAGAAAAACCAACAATGCCAAACTTGCTTAAACAAATCTCAAAACAATGAAGGCACTCAAACTTGCAAAACAAAAATACTTGACATCTTATATTTGTCAAGGAGGTTCCAAGAGTCTAACGGTAATATTTTGCACTTGCTTTTAATTAAATAAAGGAGCAACATTTTGAAATCTAGCAAAAATGCCATATTCAACCTGTGAACAAATGGTACTCAAAACATTTTATTTTACAACACCAATTCTTGTGGAGCTTCTACATGTTAGGGAGAGCCTACAAAAGTATTTTCATGATTTTTGAAATGGTCTATGTGCCTTAATTGAATCCCTAAAAGTGCTGTTGTTTTGAAAGAAAAGAAGGTTAGAAAGGAAGAAATCGGATTATCCGATTTGGACCCAATCGGATAATCCGAGAAATCCCAGCGTCGTCGTCTCTCACCTCGCGCACTGGCGCCACAGTGCGCCGTGGTGCTGCCGCACGACGTGCCGCGCCGGGCCCCCTTATCTCCTCTGCCTGCAAGGAGGACAACACCACAAGCCCCACCTGCTCCCCCTCCTCTCCCAGATATTTTTCCTCTCATTCTTCTCTCTCTCGTCTCTCCGCACGGCCGGACGAGCTCGCCGTTGATGCCGCGTCGCCATCGCCGGAGGCCTCCCGGAGAAAATCAAAGCGCGCCACCACCTTCGCCTCGTCCTCCTCCACATCCTCGCCGCAGGAATCGACCCAGGACGCAGTACCTCGCCGGGAAATCGAGTTCTCCGTCCACACCTCCGCCGCACGTCAAGGAAGATCGCCGTCGACTCCGCCCTCCTCCGTCCCCATAGAGCATACCCACGCGTCGAGGGTGAGTCTACGATCCTCCCCGCGCTCTCCATTCACAAGTGCAGGTCCCGTAGCCGTAGATTGCCATATCTCGCCGTCCTGCAACTTCATCGGATAATCCGAATACAACATAATCGGATTATCCGGAAAGCTTCAGTAAGTAGTTGCTTTTAGTCCTTAGCGGAATTTCGAGTCATCCGTGGCGATCGGATAATCCGAGTTAGCAAAATTCGGATAATCCGAGATTCATCAGTACTCCAGACCTTAAGGTCCTTAGCCGTTTTTGAGCCAGGTGGATCGGATATTCCGATTCCAACTTCATCGGATAATCCGATACACCGGATATTCCGATCCCAACCTCATCGGATATTCCGATTAACCTTCTTCAACTGTAATACAAATCCTGTCAGTTCCCTTTTTAATCGGATGCAAGAATGAGTTAATCACCCAAACCCTGCATCTTCACATGATCATGTCATTCATATGCAAGTTAACCATAGGGTTTCATCTATTCCAATTAATAAGTAAAGATGCGACATTACTTGAATCCACGGTGTATTCGAGATGTGCCCTTTATGCATCCGAACTCCGTTTAAGTTGAATATCTTGAATCATCCTCATCTCGAGGATTAAATTGTCATGTCATCATGTGTTTGTGTAATGCATTTGATAAACCTGTGTGGTGATTGATTGTTGCTTCCATGTTTTATGCTTCGCTAGATCAAGCAGACGGGGTTACACCGCAATACCCCTACGATCCGTACTACCATCACGTTGAGCCAGGCAAGCGTAATCCCCCTCTGAGCATGTCTTATCCTATTTTCCGCAAATATTTTCTCCACTATAATATTGCATGCGGTTCCAAATGTCAATTTATTGGATTAGAGTATCCTAAGTTGCATTAAGTTTCTGATGCCATTACCTGTCTCCCCTCCTATTATCCATAGGATTGTATTGTTGGCCTGAAATACTTAACTATGCTATGCGTTGCTTAGCCATGCTTAGTTAAATGCCTAGTTGTACGATGGACAGTTCATGTTGGAAACAGGTGATGAGATGAATGGATGATGGTGGAAATTGTGGTGACAGGTAATAAAATGATTAAAGGTGGGGATGAGAGGCCACTATGGGATGGTGGTGCTTTGTCTCACTCTCGCCGCCTAGGTGCGAGTTCTTTACCTCTTGAACCAAGAATGAGCGCGCTTCCTTTCGGTGGGGTATATGGAGCACTCGTCGACCAACTAACTTGGGCGGGACTAGCCAGGGTCCTCTAGTTTGAGCTTCCATTTGCGTGTACGTGAAGATGGTGGCCAAGACTGAGATGAGCATGGTGGTTTTTAGGAAAATGAGTGGCCACGGGACAGGGTGCTGGGAGCACTGAACCTGTTCCGTCCTCACTGATGATCCTGGGTTAGTCTTTAACAAGGTAAAGGTTGTAACCGCTCCCATTCAGCCGGCTTTCCCCGGAAGAGAGCTAATGATCAGGCAATGAGCCGGATGGTACCGAAGGTAAACACAGTGCACCCCTGCAGGGTTAAATCTTTTCGAAAAGCCGTGTCCACGGTTACGGACGACTTGGGAAAGGACGATAAGACCATAGAATAACATGAACGGAATGATTAAAACCTGGGTACTAAAGGTACCACTCAAGAATGCAAGGTTGACTTCCTCGAGGGTGATTCGGGGAGGTGCCTTTGTAGAACAGGTACAGTGATGATGGTGGTTGATGATGAGAAAGGTGATCAAAAGAAAAGAGATACGTCTTACCCCTTTTGAAAATATTCTGATTAGTCGTTTCCATGGAGTTATGTTTTTATAAATAAAATCAGCTTTATGCAAAAACAGCCATAAAACTTTGAAAGCCTCATCGAGCTGAAGCTCTATATTCAATCTTGCGAGTTCGTCGAACTCAACGTCGTTTGTTTTGTTTCAGAGGAGGACTTCACCGACCTCGAAGGTGGGTTCTTTGTGGACGTCGACGAGTAGTCTGGGGTTCCCAGGTGGCAGCTTGGGACATCCCGAAACAGCTGGCGCTTGGATGCTTATATGTAGGCCTCTTAGGCCATAATTTGGTTCTTGTTGTTTAGAACAACGTAATTCGCTTCCGCATGATGTACTGTTGGGTCAGTGACCCCTGGTTGTAATTTGCTATCTTTCTCTGTTAAGAGTTGAACTATATTGCTTTGAGTCGTAGAGTCTGTGATGTGCCAGTTGTTCCACAAGTCTTGATCTCTCTATTATGCATTGATAGTTGTGCCTGTGTTAAGGCATCAATCGGGGTGTTCGTTGCCGATGATCAATTCCGAGCAACGTCTGCCAAAGGTTTTGGCCGGGATTGGTAAACCCGTAACCTCCGGTTGTATCGCTTAACCGGTGACACACAGCATCACTGTATAGCAGTCGGGTCGAGGCGCTACACAGGGCGGCCTTCGGGGTCTTCCTCTCCCTCAGCGAGAGCGGCGATGAAGTCGTGCGCAAAGGCTTGCTTGTTGGCCTCACCTTCCTGATCACTGCGTATGGTGATGACACCGCTGCTGCCTGGTATCTTGAGGAGGTTGTACGCGGGGTGATGGGCCGCCATGAACTTGGCCAAGTCCGGGTAGCCCAGAACGGCGTTACACGGGAGGTGGATGTCAGCCACCTCGAACGTGATGTTCTCGGTGCGCCAGTTGGCGTAGGTGCCGAAGGTCATCAGCAGGCTGATCCGTCCGTACGGATGCTCGATCCCTGGAGCGATCCCCGCGAATGGGTCTATCGGGGTCAGGCGATCGAAAGGCACCTGGAGCTTTGCGAACTCCTGGATGGAAAGGAGATTGACGCCTGCTCCACCATCGATGAGTGTCCTGGCGATGGAGACGTGTTGGATGCTGGGGGTGCAGACAAATGGGTAGCTTCCGACTTGGGCGGTGTCCTCCGGATGGTCGCTTGTGTCAAAGGAGATCTCAGGCCACGGGAGTTTGCACGGCCGGTATGCCCTGCCACGGGGGAGGGCAGCGCCTACCATCCTGGCCGGACGCTTGGCGGCGCGGACGAGAGAGGAGACGTGACTAGCTCGAAGGATGCAGGCTACGTGCCTGCGGGGCAGCTCCTCTTCATGCTCCTCGGCCTGCCCGGTTAGATCCGACGGTGCGGGCCCGGCCAGATCCGGTAGCGCGTGTCCGGCAGCTATCTCGACGAGCTCGGTGATGCGCCCCAGCCATGCGGCAATCCCGGCGGTTGGAGGACGATGCTGTAGGAGTTCTTGCGCCAGCAGTAGCGCGGCCTCCGGTGTTGGAGGGGGCCGGGCGGCGACAGGCGCGTCACGGGCGCCGACCAGCGTGGGCGCGCACTACCGCGGAGCCCCCGTGCCCACTTGTCTATGATTAGCCTCCCCCGCTAGGGAGGCAAGAGGGGTGACCTCATGTGAGCTGTTGGCGGTGGACGTGGGGTTAGCCTGGCCGGCCACCTTGCGAGCCGCCTTGCTGCGGGTGTCCACCATGGTGGTGAGGAAACAAAGAGAGCGCCTCAGTCCCCTACCTGGCGCACCAAATGTCGAGGATTACTCCCGGAGGAAACTCAAAGGTAGTGTTGTTCGAACGCAGGGGACTGAAACACGCTCTCGACGAAGTTCTCGGTGACCACGGCGAAGGAGACACACATGCACGGCAAGGAGACACAGCGCTTGCCTAGGTTCAGGCCACCGTTGAGGTGTAAAACCCTACTTCCTGCTTGAGATGGATTGCACTGCTCGGAGCGATTACAGTACAAGTGGTGGAGCTAGTCCAGAGGTAGAAGATGATCTCTACGGCCACAGCGTGGCCCTATTTATAGTGCCCTGGTCCTCTTCCCAAATGCCTTGGCGGGAAGGGATGCCACATAGCACCAAAGAAGGGTACCGGCGTACTGCCCTGATTTAGATAAAGCCACCGTCCATGGCGCAGTCGTAAGGCCTTGTCGGTGACGCTGCCGGTGACGTCCACGGTGGCGCGTAGCGCCGGACCGGCCGTCTTGCACAGAAGGGGAAAGTCTTGAACTCCGCTTTGCTTGTCGTAGATGGTCGGCATCCTTTAATCACCAAAGTGGAAAGCTTTGGCCGACAAGCACTGTGGGTGCGCGTGTCACTCTAGGGAAGACACAGCCGCACATGGCCCCTAACGCGGGGTCACGGGTGCACCTCACCTTTGTCTTGTACCGCGCTAGGCCTGCCGTCTGAGTTTCCCTCGCGAGGGCAGCCTCGCGAGGCCCTTACTTGTCCGCACAACATAGTTGGCTCCTGAAGCGGTTAAGCGCCGTCGTGCGGGTGCCTGAAGAAGTGGGCCACCTTTATTGACTGCTGACTTGTCTTGTCCCTTGTGCGCAGATGTCTGGGCTGCAGGCATACGGGCCGTGGTACCCTAGTTTCCACTGGTCCGACAGAAAGGGAAGAAACGAGAAGGCGGCGCGATTGGAAAGGACAAAGGATCGGTGTCTGACCTAAGGTCGCAGTTGTGTTTATAAACAGAGAACCCGAAATTAACGGAACAGACTGCGCCTACAGTGCCGAAGAAATCGGTGGTCCAACGATTGGGGAATACCCCGTTGGCCGAGCCAGGAGTCGCATAAGAACATGACGACCTAAAAAGTCAACGGGTATTGAAGACGAAGTTCAACCAGGACGATTCAACGATGCAACTTATCGGCAAAGTGAAGCAAAACTCACAAATGGCTGAAAAGTGCTTAGCCTGTGAAGTCCAAGTTGACCTTGGGGCTAATGTCGGGGGAATACTTAATCCGCGACTCATCAAGAGAAGTGCGACTCATTATGGGTTCACGGCCGCACCGTTAGCGGGCTTACATGAAGATGTGCCGACACCAAGGACGTCACAAGAAAGATCTAGAAGACCAAGAATAACTTGACTTGGATGACACGAAGACATGTAGTCTCCTAGAATGACTCTGGTCGACACTTTCCTAAGGGAATAGACTTTCCTTGTAACCTAGCGAGCCTCCGTGCATATAAGGAGGACTCGCAGGATGTAGAAGGGATCCAAGCCCTAAACCCTAGATCATACGGCGACTCGCTACCTCGATCGCCAACCCCTGTAACACCATATTCATATCAATTCCAATCTAGGATAGGCAGGAAGTAGGTCTTTACCTCACATTGAGGGGCCGAACCTGGGTAAACATTGTCTTTCTCGTGCCCTGTGATCTTAAGCTCGGAGACGCTCGATTCGCATAAACCCCATGATCAAGTTGAAATTATAGGGGGGTGTTTGTTATCATCTCCACAGGGATTAACAAGTTTATGTTGGTTCTAAGGGTTGGCAGAAGCTAGAACAAAATCTTCAGGTTTTTACTTCAAAACTGAAAAGGGTTTGGAAAAGGGTTTGGGCAGAGCAATTTTCAGAAAGTAACTTGCAGCCTCCTGGTTGTCAATCAAGAGTCTAGCAAGGATCCAAGCAAGGTTTAGACAGGGAACAAGAATTTCTTCAACAACTTGCAGAGACTAGTCTTGCAAGCAAAGGGTTTTAGCAGGTTTTAGGCAGAAGGAAAATTCAAAGCACAAAGAGTACTCTTTTCTGGGTTGTCAAGCCAGAGCAAGGTAAGTCAACAAGAAAAGAGGCTAGGGATGGAATTTCAACACACAAGTGTGCAGGGACTTGCCTTACACACACAGATCAATCCACACAACAAGCAAAACATGCAAACATTCAGTAGAGGCAAAGAACTGTGTCACTCAATTCAGTGCAATATCCAAACTTTACAAGCCCTACTTGAAGATGAATGATCTACACAGGTTTAACACAAGATTACACAGAAGAAAGGGGAGTTTTCCTTGGCTGATGCTCACTGAGATCTTGTCGAAGCAGGGGAAGAAGAGGTGTAGGCAAGGGTGGAAGCAGAGTTGCAGAGCTTGTTCTTCAGGTCACCATGGCCTTGGGCTTCTTCTCCTGGACTCCTTGTTCATCTTGTTCTTGTTCTTGGTCTGTTCTTCTCTGTTCTTGAGGTGTTCTTGGTGTTCTTGGAGTTCTTGGAGTTGTTGGAGTTGGTGGCAGAAAAAGGTGTTGTGGAGGTGGATGTGGATGAGATGGAGTGAGGTGGATGGATGGGTATGGATGCGGATGGATTTGTGTTGTGGTAGTGTGGTGGTGGCTTTTTACTCCTTTTTGCATTTCTGAGGTGGAGTAGCACGAGGTGGAGGTGAGGAGGAAGTTTCCCTTTCCTATCTTTAGCTCATAGTGCACATGGGGTGTTTCCAACTTTATCACCTTTTTGCCTTTTTTTCCCTTTTTTGGCTTGCTTGATCTCCAAGTTGATCTTCCCTCCTTCTCTGGTTCAAACTTGTTTGAATGGCTTCTCATCTTCTTTGGGATCCTCTGCTACCAGCACATGTGCATTGCTTCATCTTGTGCTTGAAGAACTTGAGTTAACTGACAGAAATGAACTCTGTCAGTTAACTGTTCACCATCTGGCACAGAGGTGTTCTTGATGTTTTGACTTGATTTCTTCTTCCTCTGATGCTTCAATCTTGTTCAGATATGCTTCATTGAACTTCCTTCAGATAGCACATGGTTGCATTTCCACTTGAGCTTCAACAGCTACACTGAAACGGATTTGATTTCATTGTTCAGTGCACTGTTCACTGTCTGGCAACAGGTGTTCTTGATAGCTTCTGTCTGAATTTCAACTAGTTGATCATGTCCATCTTCTCTGCTGCATTGGGTTCATATTTTTGGTGCTTCTTACATCACTTCTGCACTATATCTTCTGAAGATGGTGTGACTATGCACACTAAACTGCAAAATGGATGAAAAGTGCTATAAATTGCAGATAAATGCAATACTGGATGATATACAGTGAGGTTTTTGGAAGGTTTTAGTGCTCTGAATATGCATATAAATGATGGTGATCAAACCCCAGACCAAAACCTTTGCTTGTCCCCAAGTAAAGCAAAATCTGACAAATGATGTTCTAGTGACAAAAGTCTGATAATAGGCTGATAATGAACAGTGCAAGGTCTGAAAACTTAGCAGTTCATTTCAGTTGGATTCATTGCAGTTTCTGTTTATGATTAGTGCAAGTGCTAGTTTGGAAACAAGTTTCAAATAGCAGGATTTATCATTTCTAGGTTCAACAACTTTGGAATAACATGATAAGACAATTCACAAGGAAATTGAATAGAAAAGATCCAGAAAATAGCCATAATGCAGAAATGAGTGTTAATATGCATGCAAGTCAGTGCTTCACCTGCTACAGTTCCCAGGAACATAGTAGGCTAATGCAAATGCATAAGATGAGTTAGTTAGTTAGTTACTTTCTTGTCAGGTTTACTTGGTTAGTGCTTCACAGGTTACAATCCCAGGTTCATAACTGCTAATGCCAAAAATTGCTTCAAGCTTCAGTTCTAGAATTTCAGTTAGTGCTTCACATACTACAATTCAGAGATCACAGTAGCTAATGCAAAAATTGTTTGTTTTTGCCAAACTTTCAGTTAGTTTCACTGTTAATGCTTTTACTGTCAGTGCTTCACAAATCACAATCCAGAGATCATGATTGCTAATGCAAAAAATGCAGAATGCAAAATGCAGTTAGTTAATGGCTCTAAAATGGATCATCACATTCAGTTTCTAAGCAAATTGCATTATCCATATTCCAAAGGTTTTGAACAGAGAAACAAACAAATACTGTCTTGATAAATGCTTCTGAACATAAGCCTTTGTAAGATAATAGACAGATAAAATGCAAGATTCTCAATAAAATGCAATGCTACTTGATCAGAACAGAGCAACTCCATGAAACTTTTACTGAAACAGCTTTAAATTGCCACATTGATAATAATTCAGAACCATGGCATAGCAATAATATTCATGCTTGTAAAAAGGGTTTAGGGATTGGAATGTTTTCACCTGGTGATCACTTCTGCTCCTTGCTTCCTGATATCACAGCCAAACTTCTCCATCTTCTTTTATTCATAACTGAAATAAATAAAACAAAAGAAACACACAAAACAAAGATAGCAAATAAAGGAAATAAAAATGTAGATAATATAAAAAAGGTATCAGGCTGCCTCCTGATGAGCGCTTGTTTATAGTCATGAGCCTGACTGTAGCTTCTTCACTGGTTCTCAACTTCAGAGGATGCATTGGCAGCATCCTGGAGCTCATCTTCTTCTGTAGCTTCTGTATCTTCACTGTCAATTGCTTCACCAACAAGATAGTGCTTCAATCTCTGGCCATTCACCTTGAAACTTCCCTCAGTTGGACTTTGAACTTCAAAAGCACCATGTCCCAAGTCTCTCTTGATAACACAAGGGCCAAACCATCTTGACTTGAACTTTCCAGAGAACAAATGCAGTTTGGAATCATAAACCAAAACTGTCTGTCCAAACTGAATTCTTTCCTGAGAATGTGCTTGTCATGCCATTTCTTGGTCTTTTCCTTGTAAATGAACTCTCATAGGCATCATGCCTTAGCTCTTCTAGTTCACACATCTGCAGCTTCCTTGCACTTCCAGCTTTTCCAAGTCCATGTTCAGCTTCTGATAGCCCATTGAGCTCTGTGCTCCAGTTCAATAGGCAAATGGCATGCTTTTCCATATACAAGCCTGAAAGGTGACATTCCTATTGGTGTCTTGTATCCTGTTCTGTATGCCCACAAAGCATCAAGCAATTTCAAAGACCAATCAGCTCTGGACTTGGACACAACTTTCTCTAATATCTTCTTTATCTCTCTGTTGGATAATTCAACCTGTCCATTGGCCTGAGGGTGGTATGGTGTAGTTACTCTGTGATTCTTCACACCATACTTGCTCAGTAGCTTCTCTAACTGTTCATTGTTGAAATGAGCTCCACCATCACTGATAACAACTCTTGGTACTCCAAACCTTGGAAATATGACAGTTTTGAACATTTTGCACACTGCCCTGGAATCTGCACTGACAGTTGGTATTGCTTCAACCCATTTGGACACATAGTCCACTGCTACCAAAATATGCTTGTAGCCTTGAGATGATGGTAAAGGGCCAACAAAATTAACTCCCCACACATCAAATAATTCAACTTCTAGTATGCCTTGTTGTGGCATTTCATTTCTCTTGGATATTTTTCAGCTCTCTGACAAGGATCACACTGCTTGATATATTCATTCACATCTTTGAACAGATTAGGCCAATAAAATCCAGCTTGCAGGATTTTTGCTTGTGTTTTCATCACTCCAGCATGGCCTCCATACATGCTTGCATGGCATTGGAACATCACATCACCAATTTCTTCTGATGGCACACACTTCTAACTATTCCATCTGCACAATGCTTGTACAGAAATGGCTCATCCCAGTAATAGCTCTTGGTATCATGTAGAAATTTCTTTTTATGTTGATAGGTCATGTCTGCTGGCACAATTTCACAGACCAAGTAGTTCACAATATCTGCATACCAGGGAGTACAAGCTTTAACTTCCATCAGTTGCTCACCAGGGATGCCATCTTGGATCTCTCTGTTTTCAGAACTGCTTATTCTGGACAAATGATCTGCTACAGTATTTTCAGAGCCTTTCTTGTCTTTGATCTCAATATCAAACTCTTGCAACAACAAAACCCATCTGATCAGTCTTGGCTTTGCATTTTTTTTCTCACCAAGTACCTTATTGCTGCATGATCAGTGAAAACAATGCACTTGTGTCCAACAAGGTATGGCCTGAACTTGTCAAATGCAAACACTACTGCCAATAATTCTTTTTCAGTTGTGGTGTAGTTGATCTGAGCATCATCAAGTGTTTTGCTTGCATAATGAATCACATGGACAGCTTTCTCCTTCCTCTGGCCTAGCACTGCTCCTACTTCAAAATCACTTGCATCACACATCAGCTCAAATGGCAGATTCCAATCAGGTGGTTACACTATTGGAGCTGTGATCAAAGCTTCTTTTAGCTTGTTGAAGGCTTGCATACATGCTTCATCTGTCGGAGGTTGACTCCCACGAAACAGGGGTGGTCAAACTCGCGAAGAGAGTTCGTGTAAGGGGCTGAACACGTTGGTCAAACAACCCTCAACCTGCACGGCGACGGTGCTCGTCGAGCACGAGGAGGGACATCACGGCAGAGATGAACACCAGCCCGTACCCAGGTTCACGGCCCTCGTGGGGAGGTAAAACCGCTACTCCTGCTTGTCTCTATTGCACTGTTATGGAGGTTACAGTACAATGAGCTTGCCGAGGGCTCTCTTTTGGCAATGGTGTGCACAAGGAAAGGGAAAACACTAGTCTTCTTCTTCCTTGCGCGTAGGTAGTTAAGCTAGAATGAAAGTGTGATCCCTCGCTACGGTGGAGCACCGTCTCCTTTTATAGGCGCCCTGGGCCTCTTCCTCGTGCTCGCACAGCGGAAGGGCTACCACATGGCGACAGATGGAGGAGCACGGTCAACCGCAGCCCAGCTGTCCATGGACGCGGTCCACGGGCATAAAGCTGATGCCTGTGGCAGTGAAGCCCCGTCCATCCAGGACGGCCAGCTGGGGCTGCAGAGGAACGTGGGGGTGCCACGGTGACGTTGGCCTTGGAGCGTATCGCCGGCCGGTCCCTTATCACCAAAGAGGAAATCCTTGTAGTCCGGTGCGCGTGGCGCAGCTTTGTTGACCCCTTTAATCACCAAAATGGCAACTGCGGCGTCGTCGTCACCGCGCGCAGAGGCGCGCGTCACTCTGTGGCCGCTGCAGAGCCCATGTGCGCTCTGCAGACGTTGTTTTGCAGCGAAGGAATCCCCGCGAGGGCAGGGGTGCCCTGTGGAGGATTCGGCGTTGACTCCTCTTCAGGGAAGATCTCCTTGAAGAGGGTGCAGCAGTAAGGAGGGCCTCCGAAGGCCTCTGCTGCCTTCTAAGCCCTCGCGAGGCGATCCGCCTCACGAGTCTCTCCAAGCTGTAGGCTTGGTCCTTAGCGAAATTCAGCCACCAAGTGGCGAGGGCCATAGAGGACAGGCCCAGCACACCCTGGTTCTCACTGGGCCGACAGTAGCCCCGGGCCCATGATGGGCACGATGTAGTACAGTGGATGCAGGAGAATCGTCATGGGCCCAAAGTGTCTGGCCGGCCCGAGACACGTGTAGGGCAGTTAGGAGCCGCGACGGCACGTTCTCTTCGGAGATGATGGGCGTAGTGGCGGGACCTACCATGTCTTGGTAACTGCTCTGAGGCGATATAAAGCCTGCGGCACCGGTTCAGGCAGCAGTTACTGCCCCATTCACGCTCTCGCCTCTTCGCTCTACTTGACTCTTGCGTTCCTTCTCTTTCCCGAGCTTCTCCGCCGTCCTTTCTTCCTCGACCATGGGTGCCAAGAAAGACAAGGCGGCGATGGTGAACGACCCTGCTAGGGCACAGCAGGAGGACGAGTTTGCGCCGGCGCTTGTGGGCACCCGCATCCACACGGCGGAGGCGCTGGACAAGATCAGGCTGATGGCCACGGGCAAGAACAACGAGCACGGCGCCAGCGTTCTCAAGGCGGCGCGCTTCGGCAAGCTCGTGGCGGGGCTGTACCCATTTTCTTCCAGACCATATTTGCACGCCTGGTGCCGCCATTTTCCCTTTTCTTGGAGGAGGTTCTGGCCTTCTACCAGATCGAGCTTCTGCATCTGCACCCCAACTCCATCTTGATCCTTGCCATTTTCGCATACCTCTGCGAGGCGTATTTGGGGGTAATGCCTTCCGTGGCCTTCTTCCGGAGCTTTTACGCGCTCCGCTCCACGGCGCCCGACGAGCGATCTGGCTGCGTGTCCTTCCGCATTGCGGATGGGATGGGCGGCATCTACATCCCCATGTCCTGGGACGGCGATAAGCCGTCACGCGGGTGACGAAGAAGGTGGACGATTTCCGCCAGCGATGGTTCATCGTGGACGCCAAGATGCAGAACCCCTTCTTCGACGTCCCTGAGGCGCCGCCGCTGAAGAACTCGAACTGGTCAAGCGCGGCCTTCCAAAGCCCGAAGATTGCAGACTTGGTCGTGCGCTTGAGGCTCGTCTGCCAAGCTGGCCTCACGGGGCAGATGGTTGTTGAAGACTTCGTGAGGCACCGTATCGCTCCTCTCTAGAAGCACACGAAGCCGGCGTGGATGTATTCTGGCCAGGCGGAGCCGATGCGGCTGCACTACGGCTCCACACCCCTGACGTCATTGCCACCATCATAGGCATCCTCTTCACCGCCCCGGAGGTTCCTGTGCCGAAGAGCGAGCTCGCGAGGCCCCTCTATCAGCTCACTCCGAAGAAGTGCCTCGCGATCTTGGAGCTGATGCCGGAGTTCACCCCTCAAGGCCTGGCGGGGGAGGAAAAGAAAGAGGCACCCGTGGTGGAAGAGGACTGGGCTGCAGAGTCTTCTGCTGCTTCTGCCGCCAATCTGGGCGTCGCCTCTGGAGGGGGCGAATCCTTCGGCAGGGGAGGCGAGCTCCTCAAAGCCTGCGCCTCGCGAGGAAGAGGTTCTGGAGATCTCGTCCAGCGAGGACGAGGCCTTCCTTGTGGTCCCTTCGCGCCAGGCCGCGGAGGGGGAGGAAGACAACGACCGGGAGGCCGCAGCGGGGCGTTGCGAGCCCCGCTCCAAGGCTCGCCACGATAGGGACGCCAAGAGTCCGGGGGCACTCCTCTCAAGAGGAAGCCGAGACTGCTCTTGAGGGGTCCGGTGCCGGTGCCGCGTCGTCGAGGCCGTGGAGGTCGTCAAACACGGTGTGGGTTGACTCCCGCACCAAGACATCTAGGTAAGTGTTGGCTCCCTTGTCTGTTTTCACCTTTTACAAAATACCCTTGTTCCCTTCTTGAAGACCTTTCCTGATTGCTTGTCAGGGATTTGGTGACGGCGAAGCGCCGTAGGCTCCGCAAGGCCGCGGAGGTGCGGGGCGC